>OMNW01034706.1:13044-27350 GCA_900303245.1 Selene dorsalis | reverse complement strand
ACCGGGGAGCAGTAGTGAGAAGGAGCAGGAGGGGGAGGAGAGGAGGAGGTGGGGGAGGACAGATGCAGGTGTATCAAAGTGGCCGTTTGGTGAGAAGGAGAGCACTGAGAGCGGGGAAGAGGAAATTACTCAGCCTGTGTTACTTTCACATCCACTTCCCCCGCAGGTAGAGACTCACACGTGTACTGAAAGATGTCTGTGGGGTAACTTGTTCCCTACAGGGGCAAATCCTGTCCGTGGAGCACCAAGACCAGAAATCACTAATATAGTTCTGTGGTCTTGGTCAAAAGCTCCTCATCTTCCCTTTGTAGAGCCCTGCTGAGTTGGCCAGGACTCAAGAGGACTTGTTTGTAGTTCTTCATTGACAAGGACGTGTTTGTGTCATGTTGTGAGTTTGTGAGTCTCTGTAGTGGACAAATGGTTCAGGGACCAGACGTGAAGGGAACAGTGCCTGAGAATTTAACACAAGGGTTAGCACTCCATGCTAACACCATGTACAGTGCTGGTTGAAGGGACGGTTCAGGTTTGTAGGAAGCCTGAGAACCAGAGGAGACCTTTTATTATATTCCAAAAATCCCACTTGTCTTGCACCACTTTGTTTTTCGCACAAAAAGCACTTGGACCATTGTTTTGGATGTTGACATATTAACAAGCCATGAGGTGTTGCTGAGAAACAGAAGTGCTTAGCATTAATATGGTGCAGTTTCTGTGTCTTAGACAGGCATGCATGACCTGTGCAATAGCTAATGAGTGTCAGTGTGTCTATATGCAGGGGAGGGATTTGTTGTAATTTTAAGCCCCAGTCCAGTGTGTTTTTGGCCATACAAAGTGCATTACGGTAACAGATAACTCACTTTCTACGTGGACAATAAAGTTTTTAAGAATTTAAATAAGCCATCAAAACAAAAACTACAGATGTCTTTTTACCTTTTAGTTCTGCAAAAATGACTAAAATGCCTTTAGTGTTTGTGGATTACAGGGTTTCAGCAGGGGGCGCTGTACTGTTGTTTTGGAATGGGACTTGCAAACAGTGCCCGTTTACATTTTGACATTGTCATTGTCCCAATAATTTATTATTATAAAGGGAGATTGATGTGATAGTTTGTACTAAAACAGTGAATGCCCCCTTATTAGATATCCTCCTTATATGAAGGTTTGAGCCTGAATTTTATAATATATGTCAACTGTATCTCATGCTCCATATTGTATGTGAAATTCTATGTTGCCAGGCAAGGAGATTATGCTTAAAGGTGCCAAACAGGGTGCATTCTGAGAAACAGTGGCAAACAGGGAGTCTTTTGGTTTGAATGGGTGTCTATGATGAAGCCAGTGAGATAGTACTTCGTACAGTACCAAAATAAAGACCCCTAGTCCCAATCATTGAGTCATGTAAATGTTATTTCAGGGTACATTAAACAAGATCTTCTCATAATATAACACCACAGACATGTTCACAGCACCAGAAACTAAATAAACTGGGTAGGAATTTAAATGACAGAGGTGTTACTTAGTTCACAAAATCCAAACAGTGAATCCACTTTTGGTCTGGGGCTGAACTTGTCTGAAACCTGGGCCACTCAGTGTATTGGAAGTGCCCCTCCTTTCCCCTGCAGTTCCATAGCAACTGGGAAATCACAGAAACATGGGAGACTGCAGCTTGGCACTCGACTGACCTGCGGGAAAAACACCATCAATCAATCAGTCAGTCAATCAGTCGGTCAGTCAGTCAGTCAGTCAGTCAGTCAGTCAGTCAGTCAGTCAATCAGTCAATCAGTCAGTCAGTCACATCCTAGACAAGAATGGGATGGCCCCACTACTATGGTCAAGCCAAAGGAAAGTGGTTAATTTCTCACTTAGTTGGAGATGGGTTGTGTTTGCTCAGTAGGGCGTGATATCTGTTCAATATTTCTGGTAAACAAAGTTTAATTCCACATTCAGCAAAATGGAGAATAAGGTGCCTTTAGACATAAAGAAGGTCAAAAACTAAATGTTCCTAAAAAATAATGTTCAAGTAAAGACATTATTTAGAGACAATTCACCATCTTAATCAATTATGTAATGACTCATGTATCCCTTCACAGTAGAAAATATCAAGTCATTTCTTTAATCAGGCTGAAGGACCTGAGCCTGTCATCTCCTTGTCATCGGAAAAAGACACAGAGGAACCTGAATACTAAACCTAACTCCATCTTAAAAGACTTGTTAACATGCATCATACAGCATTAAGCATGATTTTCTTGAACAAATTCTATTTAGACATTATTTTTGCACTTTAAGTTCAACCTTCCATGCCAGTATTCAAGTGTATTTGTTTTGTTTTTTTCTCATTTGATCAAGATCACCCGATGTCAAGGCAGGAAGCCCATGATGGCTGGTAAAAAGTTCCCCAACCACTTGAACTATTTTACCAACCATTTGTACTTTTTGACTAGAAATGAACTTCTCAGTGCTGGTTGCTTTCCTGTCAAAGTCTCATCTAAATAACAACCAGTGTTTAACTGGTGGATAATGGGAAAGTCCTCTCATGATATGAATGCAAATATTAATGACACATTTCTAGTTTCCCTGTGATTACGTGAATGCGCCGACTGTAGATATTAACTGTACAGTGTGTTCTATTTTCAATGGGGCCAACAGCATCAATTAACAAAACGTATGCTCTAAAAACTACAAGTTCATCAGGGTTCTTCAGCCTATTTGGGCCATTCTTAAGGTTCCTCTTGAGAAAACAAAACACTGAAAACCCCTAACTGTTCTGTTTTTGTAATAGCTCTCTGTGCTCAAGACTTGTGGTAATGATTTATAATCCAACATGGATGATCATCCGCTGGCATAGTTCCTCAGGGAACCATCCTGGGTCCCCTGTTGTTTTCAATCTAAAGAACCCCTTTGACTTTTTAGAGTGTGCTGCTGATATTATTATCAATATTGTTGTGTGACAAGCTTCTACTAACATAACGTACTCCTTGGGCTGTTTTGTATTTTTTAGCATTTTTAATTTTGTTATGTGCTTACAGCTGTGAGATGATTTTTTTTTCTTTTATGATTTGGGCATCATAGATGTACTAAAATCTTAATTTTTAATATGTTAACAACAAAATTTTCTACAGAATTTTCTGTGACTAACATACAACAAACATACCCCAACCCCCAGAACATATACACACAGCTGGACACCTCTGAGACATCATCATGAAGTCTCAGCAAAGCCTCTCTACAACCACTCAGTGGAAACAGCCACTTCTGCCACCAAACAATCGATAAACAAACACCAAATAAACAATACATGCTGAGCTGTGAGGAAATTTACAGTCACCTCCAGAAACACTCAGTAGTCACAGTAACACCATGTCTAATCCAGACGACAAAGAAACACTTGGGATAACTAAACAAAGTTCTCAAGGAGCACTGGATCAAACCTACCTCGTAAGAGATTACACAACATTTCACTCTGTTCCACTGCATGCCCAAGTTAAAGCAAGAGTTCCCACTTTAAAGCTCCATACCCATGTTTTTGCATGTTGCACTACAAATTGTATCTACTGTACACAGCTGCCTACAGGTGTACTCTCAGTTGTTGTTTTTTTTTTGTATTCTTTCCTTTTTTGGGCCAGACTTTTGTTTCATTCTCAGTCTCTTTAAACATAAATATATATTCTGCTGATGGACAATCCATCACTGTCAAAATGTATTATTATTATTCAGCCCTTGTGGTTAAAGGCTGAAGCATTATCATGTCATTGTTCACTGGAGGAACCTGCTAGGACCACAGGACACTTGCAGGTCTAATTAATGACTAATTTTGTGTTTTTGACCAAACATTATTTGGAAATTTCTATCATTTGCGCAAAATAAAAACCTTTTAAATCCAAAAAATCGAAGTAACCAACTTTTTTATTATTTTTTTTGTTAATCACGTCTGTGTTTTTTTTTAATGTTGTTAATTCTGGAGCAGATTTGCTGACAACAGAGTTCATCAATGTGATCCATGCAGCAACCAATTTCTATCTGCAAGTGAATTGTCATTGAAATAAAAACTGAAATCAGTGTTAGGAAGGTAGAAAATCAATTTTAAACAACAAAATGTGGAAGTAATGTAAGTATATGCAGTTTAAAAACATGCAAAACCTGAGGTATGGTCCTTTAAACATTGAATATAAATATGTTCTCTTTCTGCCCGAGTCTGCTCTCCACTATCAGTTTGCATGTGGTATTTATTACAGTATCTGCACTGAATGAAACTGTATTATAAACATGAATGTACATAACCATCGTTATATAAAAAAATAACAATGTGAGTACTCATTTTGCTCGGCAGCAGGCAGTTTGTCTCTGGCTGGGGTTACACCAGGAACAGAAGATTTTTAATGCCTATAGAAACAGATCTAGTCTAACAGCTGCAAGCAGAACAAGGGAAATAATAATGTTAATGTATATCAGATCTGGTTCAAATGTAGTTAAAAATGGTGGGGATCTTCTGTTCCTGTGTAAAGGCAGTCTGTGTTGGCATGGACCAGTTGTATGTAACAACACAAGGGGCTGCTTTATGGAGTAATTCTTGTTTATAATGTAGAGCTAAGAGAGACTGGAATAGTCCTTGTAAAATTGTATGAGTACAGTGTCAAATATGTGTCAACAGAGATGACATTATTTTAAAAATTATGTATGGAAAATTTTAGCTGTGTATATAAATATATATTACTTGTACTTTGTTTTTGAAATTGCAGAGATATGGACAAAGTGGAAATATTTATTGCTCTAAAGATATAAAAATCTGTTCATGTTGATGGAAAGATGTGTCCTGTTTTGTTTGGGTGGTATGATCGCATTTGCACATTATCATCAAGGTGAACTGAAGAATCAGCATCAAATAAAGCAGATTACCGTCAATCACAGCATTCAGGAGGATGTCAACACTTTAGGATATACATTTATTCACTTAATGTAAGATGTCTGATGTATGTCAATCTCATATCTGTTAAGTTCTGAAACTGAGTCAAGGTGTTGTTAGCTTAGTTTAGCATAAAGACTGGAAGCAGGTGTAGATCCATAGGGTGGTACACAGTGGTCTGTGTAATAGTAATGCAGCCCACAGTATATATACTTTTTCTGTTTTACATTGTAATCCTTGTATTTAAAACAGTATCAGAGCTCCCCTCTGACGACACATAATTTGTGTACTTCAGGTGAGTAACAAAATCATTTTAATTTGTGGTAACAGCCCTGGCACTGAGACTTCCAAGCCATGCAACCATGAAAGCTGCTACTGATGTGGTCATCAACTACATTTGTCGAAAGGCCAGAATGTTTCTCAACAGATGCCCTGGGGCCTGGACATTCAAACAGGCCTAGATTGAAATTAAATTCAGCTTTTTGCCTAATAATTTAGTTGTTTATTATTTTGTATTTAATTTTACCAGTAAGCACATAATTTTCGTTTATACACATCTTTGGTGTTTTGTATGATGTAAAATGAAAAATCTGACATGTTGACAGCTGGACCCCCACCCATTAAGGAGGCTGTAGCTTTACTCCGCTGACTTGTGTCCTCAGAACAGACATGCGGTGTTTTTCAGCTTAGATACGCAAGGAGGCTGATAATTAATAATCATAGGATAATCCGTGTTCTACATCTCAGAGGAGACGTCTTTCCACACACAGGTTTTCCTTCACCTTTCAAACGGGGCAGAGCTCTGTGGGAAACAGTAGGAGAGACAGAGGCCGGGGGCGGGGGGGGACACAACACCTGAGGGAGAGACAGAGGCCGGGGGGACACAACACCTGAGGGAGAAGCGCCGCTTTTGGGTTGTGAGCGCACGCGTCTGGGGGTTTGTGCGCGCGAAAGACGCCACATTTGAACGCCCCCTCCCATGCAGGCACACACGGTTTAACCAAGGCGGCGGCCAGAATCACCCAGGCCTCTGCAGACAGGCAGGGAAAAGCCTGCAGTCCAGCTCCCCACAGTTTCGCGCATGGTGATTGAAAGTTTACTCTGGACAGGTGGTTCCTTATCCCAATGTAGGGGCTCACAGGCACACACCAACACGTTTCGCGCGTTTCCGTGTCCCAACGCATTGACTTACAGACGCACACAAACAGAGACTGAGAAATATAATACATGGAAACTATTAGAACTCAGTCGCAGGACGGATTGGACGGTTCGGCGGGCCGGATTCGGCCCGCGGGCCGCCGGTTGATGAGCACTGCAATGAATGATTTATTAATATGACTTGCTAGCAGTATGGATTAATGTTACCATATAATATGCCCAGCCAAATAACTTATAGCCAAGCGAGAAGCTTAACTGAGTAGCCCTGAACCCTAAATTCACACATCGTGCTTTATCATTGTTTTTTTTTATTTTTATCTTATGATCTTTTTCACACAAGTAAGTGTTTCCTCTTGAACCGGAAGTATTTCTTCTTCGTCTTTTTTTTAAAGTACGGAACGTGTGTGTGTCTCGTTGCTAACCCTCAAAGTTCATAGATGTGGTAAGTTACGTTCATTTCACACTCGGTGTGTCGTGTTTTCTGTGTAACCGACAGTGCAGCAACGTTTGTAAAACAAGCTGCTGTGAGTGAAACAAACAGTTGGTACAGACACTGATTCAAGGGGCGAGTAGCAGCTACGCTCACTAGCTAAGTTGGTCAGTTGGCTAAAGCTAACTTCACCTGGTTGCTGTTGGAGACCGGTCAGGTGTCACAGGAAGGTCAGTTCATCCACGGTTACCTCGGCGGTGCGGACACGACAGGAGCTGTGTGTGTGTGTGTGTGTGTGTGTGTGTGTGTGTGTCGCAGTGTGTAGGTTAGCTGTTAGCTGCTGTCCAGGCCTGCTGCTGCTGCTGGCTCAGCTCACACAGGTCACTTCATGGTTAATGTGGACGGAGTCGAGCTGTTTGTCAGTAGCGGAAGTGACTGTCAAACCTCACTAAAAACACTTAGAGGTCCTGCCTCGACAATTTGAGTGAAGACTTTTTTTTTTTGAAGGAAAATATTTTTGGTGACATTTTAGGATATCAGGAAAATAATGACATGTGATGTTTAAAACTCCTTCAGATTGGCTCCTCATCTGACTCCTCGTCTGGCTGGATGAACAGAGAGCAATGGCCGGTCCAGAGCTCTTGTTGGACTCCAGTATTCGGCTGTGGGTGGTCCTGCCTATCGTCTTCATCACCTTCTTTGTCGGCATCATCCGTCACTATGTCACCCAGCTGCTCCACAGTGACAAAAAGGTCGACCTGGAGCAGGTGTCTGACAGGTGAGGCACAATCTGACCTTACACTAAAGGAATCTGAACTTTAACCTGAGGCATGTTCTGTTTTTTGTGGAAACAACTAGTCGTGGCTTCTTTTTTACCTGTGATCTGTTTCTGTGTGTCTCTAATCTGTACTTGTGCTGACTGGACTGTGTTCAGCCAGGTGCTCCTGCGCAGCCGCATCCTCAGAGAGAATGGAAAGTACATTCCCCGACAGGTAAGTTGACACACACACACACACACACACACACACACACACACACACCACTGTGTTTATATTAATACAGACCAGTCAGAGCTGGTGATGCTTCAGATACCAGTAAAATGAAATATGGTTGTTGGAGTGACACATCCAAGAGTCTGAAGATTAATTGCACCATTACAGGGATTTATGAAACGCTCAGAGAAGGTTTACAACTCTCAATAGTTTTCTGTTATAGGCATTGTCTTCTGACTCAACAGGCAGTGAACACGTGACTCGTGTTACACAGTAACATACATAACAAATCAGATGTAGGAGTTGCTCCCAGTTGAACGGCCACACGGGGTTTGACAGCTTTTGTGTTAAACTCTTGTTGTTACAGGTGAACATTGGGCAGAGCCTCCTGTTGGCATGTCATGATTCCTCAGTCAGACTCAGGAACAGACTAGTGACCACCCAGAAGTAAATTGTTATTGTTTCAGGTACTTTGACTGTCAAGAGTAGGATTTTCAGCACACGATGCTTCCTCACAAACACACATCCATTTTCTCTCAAAGCAAACAAATACACTTCAGACAGATACATATCACAGTAAACGATGTCTGTGAAGTGGATCAAGTTGTTTCTCAGCCACCAGGCTGCAGACTGTCTTCACCGGATCACAGCAGCTCAGCTTCACTTTCTGAATGAAAACCTTTGATGATATAGAGATGATATGAGAACGTGTGAAATGTCCAATCAAGTTATTTGAGAAAATCATCAGAGTAAGTAAAGTTTTGTGTTGTGTGTTTTCACTGTTTCAGTCTTTCGCCATGAGGAAACATTATTTCAACAACGCAGAGACCGGCTTCTTCAAGAAGGTCAAGAGGAAGGTCGTCCCCAAGAACCCCATGACAGGTGTGTATGTGTGTTTGGTGGGGTGGGTGTGGAGTGGAAGAGGGTGGGGTGGGTGTGGAGGGCTGCCCAGCTCTTAGACAATTTCCTTTGTTTCTCAGACACCAGCATGTTGACAGACATGATGAAGGGAAACCTGACCAACGTCCTGCCCATGATTGTGATTGGTGGATGGATAAACTGGGCTTTTTCTGGATTCGTCATAAGTGAGTTCTGCAGTCACCGTCACTGTCTGAATGTTTGTTTTTTTACCGGGGGGGGGGCCAAGTGACGCATCAGATGCTAATCCAAGTTTTCCTGTTGAAATGTATCTCCTTGCTTGTCTTGTCTTGTTAATCTTTCTTCTTGTGAACTTTTGTTGTTGTTGTTGTTGTTGTTGTTGTTGTGGTGATCCAGCGAAGGTGCCATTCCCTCTGACTCTGAGGTTCAAGCCGATGTTACAGAGAGGGATCGACCTTCTGTCACTGGACGCCTCCTGGTAAGAACTGAACACTGAAAACAGTTAGAATATCATATCAATATAATATTGTGAAACTATCTCAGTACATCATTTACTCAGTATTGTTTTTTTCTGTATTTAACATAAAAGTACAAATCTACTTTTGTATTATTATAACCAATTGTCATTCAGTTTGTTTATTTTCAATGGAGAGAATAAACAAACTAAACAAATGTAGGATGACACTGAGATAATCATTAAAATGTTAAAAACAATATTTTGATATAGAGTTTTATAACATTATGGCTGAATATGTCTTCAGTCAGAGTTAGAGATCTCCTCACAAACATGATGACATTTAAGAAAGTGAAACAGATTATATTTGTCACTTCAACTTCAAAACAACAAGGTTTTGCGTTTTGAGTTTTCAGTTGATGATTAGTCATTGAACTTTAAATAAAACCTGATCTCTTCATAGCAGCTGTTGTGAGTTTAAAAAAAACACTGTTACAGACTTGAAATGTTTAGTCTGTGTTTCCCCTTTAACCCCTGTTTATTGGATATGTGGACACTTCCTGTTGATGACTGGTGTCTCCTGGTTGTGCAGGGTGAGCTCTGCGTCCTGGTACTTCCTCAATGTGTTTGGCCTGAGGAGCATGTACAGCCTCATACTGGGACAGGACAACGGTGAGTGACGGCATCCCACTGATGCTTTAATGATACATTGGAAACACTGGACCTGAATGCATCAGTTTGATCTTCATTTGTGTGAATGAGAACAAAATGCACGAGTAATCTCTGATGGTTTGTGATGAGATTGAGCCAAACTGTTCTGTCACATTTTAAACATAAGTGTAGAGTCTGTTTAGAAAACAGAGCTGCAGGCAGCAGGCCCTCATGCACCCCGGGGTGCTCGCAGCACACCACTCAGGGCAGCCCGAGCCTCGTAGCAGCAGCTGGGCTGAGGGGACCATGTGGCAACAGACCTGCACCCTTTACTGCATTTTCACCTGTGCAGTCTACAGTGACCACCAGGTGGAGGCAGAGCCATGTGATAGGATAGGAATGATATGATTGTCAGACAAACAGTAGTTTGTAGTAGTAGTAGACTTTCTCTTGAATTCGAGGCCTGTACTGCACCCAATGTCCAAGGAAGAGATGTGACTTAAAGATGGCCCATCAAAAACATTCAAACAGAAGGCAGAAATGCAGCAGAGAAGTGTAAACATCACACCAAATCTCTCCAGATTTCTAGAATGTGTCAGTGATTTAAGACAGTGACACACATGACACACTTAGACATCATGAAATCACCCTGTTTTTAGTTTACACAAGAACTCTGAGGATTTTTGCATCTTCAGATGTTCTCGTGCTGCTCTGAAGCTCCTGCCTTACTGAACAGATGTACAAAACGTTGCCACGACAGCGGTTCACTGATGGAAGTTTGTGTCTTTGACTCGTAGCTGCTGACCAGTCACGGATCATGCAGGACCAGATGACGGGTGCTGCTATGGCGATGCCCCCAGACCCCAACAAGGCTTTTAAGGTGAGATGCCAATAAAGAGGATGACACTTGGTCAGGGTAAACAAGTGCTGAATGTTGAATGTTCCCTCTGTTTGATCATCAGATCAGTCCAAGTCAGACAAAACCCTCAAATTCAATCTGATGCTTACAGTACAGTGGTCAGACGTTACACTCTGACCAGCTGCCTGATATAGTGTTGGTCCCTTTTACATCCAAATACACAACAAACTGTGATGCACTGTGTTCTGACACCTTTCTATCAGAACCAGCATGAACTTCTTTTTTCCTGATCTCACTCATTAGGCTCATCATCAGCGTCTCTCTTTTGTGGTGCAGTGATGAGTATGACTTTGTGCTCTGCATTAATAAGCGTCTATGGAGAATGAAAACCTGAAGTCCCATCGTTGTGTGGCCATATGTGCATCAGTGCTTGTAGCTGGTTCAGGGGTCGGGGACAGAGCTGCTTTTAGTGTGTTGTGCTGAAAAGGTTGAGCACCCACTGTGATGTTTGTATCAAAATAGGCTATATTACTAAGAAATTCTGTGTAAAATCAGATGTTCAGCAGCAGTGAGCACCCTCATAGTCAGAATGGCGCCATCTTTTTTTCATAACCACATTTTGTGCCAATTCGCCGACAAGGTTGACAGTCGAATCCGTTTTCTCTGAATCAAATCGACAAATTGTCGACTATCCTCGGTCACCCCCTAGTATTCATATTTGTTTGTGGCAGGTGTTTTTATAGACAGGTAGACATCATGTAATGGAACAGAAACTCTTGCTGTAGGATGTTTCTGAACACTTCACCTGTCCTGGGATCAACCCGTGGCTTTATACATACACAGATTCATGTCAAATGCTGATGTTTGTTGGTTTCAGAGTGAGTGGGAGGCGCTGGAGATCGTGGAACACAAGTGGGCCCTGGAGAACGTGGAGGAGGAGCTGATGTCCAGAGACCTCAACTTTGGAACCCTCTTCAGCCAGGACATCAAGTCCACCATGTTCTAGATCAGCCAGGACCTGTGAGCTCTGCAGGATCCGACACATTAGAGCAGGGGGTCTGCAGGGAGTGTGGAGGTTCTGAAGCTTCTGGAACACAGTTCACACAAATCCTAGAACTAAAGAAATGAAGCTGTGGCCCAAATCCCTCTTCACTACCTCAGGCACCTGAGCCACTCGAGCCTTTTTGTGAACTTGTAGACTAAGTGTGTAAAAGTTTAGCGCGGCACAGTGCCTTCACAGCTCTGCACTGTACAACCACAGTTTATGATCCACAGACACACAAACCCAACAAAGCAACACTTGAACAGATTGTTTTGTTAAAACTGTGAGTGAGAATGTGAAATGAAGAATAATTGTCTGAAATTTCTACTCAGGATTATAAATCATGACATGTTCGATGTTTTATGAAACATTTTGACAAAAAAAAGAACATAAGACCTTCTCTAACAACAGTTCGGTCACTGGCTCAGTCCTCAACAACAGGTCTTGATATATAACTACTACTGTGTGTACCTTGAGTTAAATCCTAAATTAAATTAATGACATTTTACATTCAGATATTGAATGCAGTGTTTGTGTGTTCAGTGTTCCAGAACAAAGATTTTCTCAGCAGGAGTTTTAAACCCTCCCTGCTCTCCAGACAGGTTTTTAGACCAGATCTTAAAAGATCCCGAGGAGGGAAACCAGCACATCCTGCACCAGACAAACCCCCCCTCAGGAAGATCCTTCTGTTGAGCCTGATGCAGGAGTTAGAGGAGGCGTTTCAAGACAGCTGGGACGTTTGGTTCAAAGGAGCTTTAATGACGGCAGGCGTCCACCTTTTCATCCTGCACGACATTTTGCACATACTTTTCTTACTGTGTTGGCCGTCCAGCTGATGCTGATCTTCACAGTAACTTGGAGTGCAACAGTTCAATAAAGGTGCCATCACAACTAACTGGATTTCAGTTTGTGTTGCGCAGCTCTTCGTTGTCCTTGCATAAGTTTTCCATAAAGCCGGTGAGCAGCTTCAGGATCAGGGGAACGTGTTTTAGAGGTGACGGCCAGCGTTTGCACAGACGTGTACCTGTGTGCACAAGGTGGAGGAAAATAGATCTGAGGCTGTTTACTCATTACACTACACTATATCTTTAGTCCTGTGTGTAATTGACTCTGGCTGAAGAAAGTGCTGCACTGACCAATCACATGAGCTCATCATGCCGTTTGATTAGAAATAGATTCTTATATTTTACTGTTTACCTTGTGCTGCTGTGGTAAAACTGCAAAATCACAGTATTTAGATGACATTGAGTACATACAGTTTGAAGCTGTAGGACAAATGAGTCAAAGCTCCTGTAAAGTGGCTGTGGTGTAAACAGATGTGACAGGAGATGTAAAAACGCCTCCATGTCTCATTGTGATAATAATCATCCATTTATTCATATCAAAAAAATTCAAAGTACAATAAAATATTTTCATCTGATATTTGACAGGGAAGACCAAAGAAAGAAATCGCCCCAAAACCTCGCTCCTTCTCCACCCAGGAATGTGAATAATAATAATACATTTCTTACAATACAAAAATACTGTACACAGCTGGTTTAAAAATCAGCGAGTGCTCACTCGGACCACAGAGGAAAAACTTTGCCTGCGTTCTCTCTCTGCACAGACTGGAAGAAAATTAAACAACTGAGCCTCAGTCTATCAAATAATCACTGAATAAAATTTCATCCATAAATACAAAAAAAAAACCAAGCATCTCAATGTCCTGCACCAGTCGATCAATAAAATTGTTAAAGAAAAAAAAAAAGCACTGTTGTCATGTGACAGATGAAATTAGTCCAATACAAAAATAAATACAAGAGGAGAACAATCAAAACATACAAAGAAAGGTTCATTTTTCATCCCTGGCAGCTTTGTTCAGCATTAAATTATTTATCTGTTATAATCACAGCCCTCTGATTACCCAGCACCACCTTCAAGCCGTTCCCTGGTCTTCTCTGAACCATAACAGTAACTAATCTGTTGCAAGTTT
Source organism: Selene dorsalis (assembly GCA_900303245.1). NCBI lineage: Eukaryota > Metazoa > Chordata > Actinopteri > Carangiformes > Carangidae > Selene > Selene dorsalis. The sequence goes on along the minus strand of OMNW01034706.1, from coordinate 14,022 downwards.
AGAACACGGAAGAAGAAAAAGTCTGATTGGTCACGTAGTTTGTCTGTAGAGAATCCAAGTTAATCAATAAAACAACTATAACTTATTTTAATATGTTAAAGTTTTTACTTATAATAGTACTTACTTGTAATGGTAAAGTACAATTTGATGTCAATGAAATAAACACACTGACCAGGTGGAACTGCAGCTTTTCACCTCAACATGTCACCAAATAATTAGAGGATTTGTAAATGTATAAAAAAATTATTGATGATGAACTGCAAAAAAGCTGATCCTGGTTCCATTTAGTGATGACTTGGAAAGTGTCACCTAAGACTAAATACTGTCTGTCCAGTACAGGTGGTACAGTCTCCGATTTGTTTCAAACTTTATCAAGAGAAACCTTAAATAAAATTTTTAAGAGCATTGTAAATTCAATTTTAAATTCAATTATTTGAATATTATAAAGTCAATTAAACATTTAGTACAGGTTGAACATTCACTGAGTTTTGATCAACAAAGAGCAGATCAGTTTATGACTGTGGACTAGAGACTGGACATCAGGATCCGTCTCCTCCCTGCAGCCGTCAGTCCAAACTGCAGTCCTATATTCAAGGTCTGGTTTTGGCTCAAATCAACAGTCTAAAACTGACCCCCCTCCTCACGATCAGACTACCTGAGAGTCACAGAGCCACGAGCTACAGAGCAGAGAGAACTGGCTGAGCAAACACCAACGGAAAGAACAGAAATAAAAAGGAGGAGATCTGAGACGCGGCCTGCAGAGGTGCTTCTCTTACTGAGGGGGAGAGCGGTGATCGAAAAAAAAAAAAAAGTTCAAGTGTTGCTGAAAAATTTGAAAAAAAGATGAGAAAAGGCTAGAATTAAACCAAATCTTTAGCATTCATTTAGTCTGTTTCCATGGTGACGTAGGAGGCAGCGCCCAGCTCTGCGTCCTCGTCTTTGCAAGAAGTGATGTCGTTGGTGGGCTGGGTGGTGGTT
>OMNW01034706.1:0-12975 GCA_900303245.1 Selene dorsalis | reverse complement strand
GCAGCGCTGGTCTGCAGAGAGAACAAAACACAGACCTTTAACAGACTCTTCCTGCTCCAGTCATCCCTTCATGAAAAGTGCTGTCTACTTGTATCTCAGGTATTATGAAAAGAAGAATAGAAATCCTGAACAAAACCAATTAACAGTAATAAAAATATAGACATTTTTTATCAGGAATTTTCAGTGTTTGCTTTTGTAATGCTGATCTCAGCCACAAGAGGGTGAGGGGCACCACTCCTCCAGCCTTCCCTCTAAGTTCATACATGTTGGAAAGTAGCCAATAGTTACTGTCCCAGCTCACTGCTGTACAAGGATTTTAATTAGTGAAGCTTTTCTGCCAGGAATCCTTTGGACACACTTGTTAGGTAAAAACTTAGAAATAGTTGTAGAAAAGTGAAGAATGATCTTTTGGTTGGTTTAAAAAAAGAAAAAAGAAAAAAAAAAGTTTTGTCCCCTGTCAAATAAGACAGGCTGGTGAGAGACATAGGTGACTAGGTCGGCCATTGTTGTCATGGGCTGTGTCTGTCACTTTTCACCACTCCCTCCTAACTATATAGGTAATTCTATATAGAGGACTACATAGTGAGCTCATTGGTAAAATGAAAAACACTTTGGGACACGACTCCACCACACAGTTAATTATCTCATTACTGTCATGTCACATAATTGATACGTTTCAGATCAATGTCAGAAATGATCATGACTGTGATGCGGGTCCGCAATGCATTATGGTATATATGTATATATTGCTTGGCTAGGGACTATCGGTTGTACATTACTTTTCACACTGCATTGTGGGATACCATGAGTCTACTATATAGGGTATATTAAATCTTACTATACATTAGGACAGCACTACAAAATGCATATAGTGAGTAATGAGTGATTTCGGACACAACCCTGGTTGTTGCATAGGGCTGTGATGTACCTCCTTGAACATGATTGGTTGGTGCATTCAGGTGCTTGGCAAAAGCTCAGAAAAATCAACGTCACTCCGAAAAGAAATATGACGTACAATTTTCGCTGTGTAACATTTGCTGTGTGAAAGAACTCTTGAAACCAGAGTTTGAAAAACACATATTGGCGTGTGAATTACCCAGATCAATAATATGTCCCTGCTGTGTACGGGCCTGTGGAAGTTAGTTTCTAGGCGAGTCTGTTTCAGACTGGTGGAGGAGTAACAGCGTTTCATACAGTTACTCATCAACACGTCTGACCTCACACCCCTCAACTAGTTTAATGCAGTAGTGTTATAATTTTTCCCATGTGTACTTTAATCAAACAGATTTGAAAACACATTTCATTTCTCATATACCTCAGAACAACAAGTACACAACAACAGACCAGTGGAACCCTCTAGTTCCTGAAGAAAAAAACCTGATGCTGAGCTCTTCTCTGACTAAAAAGTTCCAGGTCTTAGGGTTAATGTCAGGTAGCGTTGAGTCTGACAGCCCAGAGTCAAAGGTAGCTGACAAGGATCTGGGTTTAACAGATTAAGTGCTGTCTGTATAGTTCAGTGGCAGATGTGTGTGTGATACTGACCATAATTTGGTCCTCTCTGGCGTAGGTCACCTTGCTGTCGTCAAAGTAATACCACTGACCGTTATCCTTGTTCTTCGCATAGCTGGTGTCTGTCCAAACAAAGACAATGATGAGTACAAAGTGTAGTTCAACTAAAAATGAGCATAATTAAGCACAAGTGCATCAGTAATCCTTTAGGAATAAACAGAAGAGCGTGATGTTCTCGTCTTGTATTATATTAGAGAGTAGCGTGTTGTGTGAGGGTCAGCAGCAAAGAGACATATGGTGTCTACTATTTAACCACAGGGCCTTACAGTGACCATCTCTGAGTCCTCCGTAGTGATTGGACACAGCGATGAGGTCATAGCGGCTTGGAGGCTCCCCACTAGACACACTCTTCCTCAGGAGGCAGCCGGAGAAGTCCAGGTCTCTGTAAGGACAAGATGCCATGTGGTGGTTTTTCAGAGATGTTGTTGTCCCAGCATGCAACTCAGGCCTCAGATCAGGTCCAGCTTAACCAGAACATGCAGCATGTGTGTGCGTGTGTGTGTGTACCTGAGGGGAAAGTCCACGATGCTGTCGAGCTTCTCTCTGGTGAACTTGGTGTAGGAGAACCTCTTGAGGTGAATGATGAGAACCTCCGGCAGAGACCAGAGGTCCAGCTTCTTAGTAGCCAGCTGGTGCTTCTTACACACCGGACAGTACCTGAAGACACGCACACGGACATGCACACACACACCATTATCATCATCTTACACCTTCCTCACCTTGGCATCATTCAGAGAGGAGTGTGGGTAAATGTTACCATGGGTTCTCCTCCTCCAGTGTTTCCACAGTGGTGAACAGTTCCACACACTCCTGCAGCTGAACCGTGGTCTGCTGCTGAGGAACCTCCATACTGGCATGTTTGACGTACTTCTACACAGAGGGACACACAGGAGGTGAAGCAGACCGTGTTACTAAAGTCATCGCTTTGCATCATCTTTTTACCCTGTTGCTGTTGATGACGGTGAAATTGTCTGCATCTTAGTTGATGTGTTTACATTGTGCTGTGTTTGTATTACAGTCAGTAAACTACATACACACAAGAGCTGGGCAATACATCACTTTCACTGACTAACCCTCAGGGACGGTTGTGGGCATTTTACGTGCTTTTCATTCTTTGTTTTTTGATCATTTTGGCTCTGTCCATATGGCATGTGGCAGGGGTCACCAACTACATTTGTCACAGGGCCAGAAGTTTTCTGGACAGACACCTTCAAGTAAAAAGAAATTAAATTCACATTTTGGCCAGATGATTTAGTTTTGATATTTATTCTTTTGATATTTTAAGGCATTTTTGGCCTTTGTCAGTCAGGCTCCTATCACCAATACCACCGTCAGCCACCAAGAGCGATAGAGATACTCTGACTGGATATTTGTGGGTGTCGTGCCCATCACTGGCTTCAACATGAAGTTATGGACAAAACAATGGAAATAACCAACTTCAGAGGAAATTTAAGTATGAAGTACCGCCTGTTTAGCAAATTTGTCGTGGAATCTCAAACTACTCTGATAAAGTTATTTCAATCTCTGTTGTTTCTCAGTTGCTTTAATAGCGGGGACCAGTTGTGGGCTGGATTGAAAGGCTGGGCGGGCCGGATTTGGCCTGTGGGCCAAAGGGTTAAAATCTTTAAAAATTTAAGGAACATCTGATGTGTATTATTAGGACTGCTGATGGTTTGAAAATTAAGCTGAAGAAACATTGGGAATAATATCAGTGCATAACATTTTTTATAGCTACCTTATGAAAAGTGCTTTGCAGTTTGTCAGTATTTGACACGGCTCAGTAATTAGGTTGAATGTTGGGGGGAAAAAAATTTCTCAATGAAAGTAGAATATAATATTAATGTGTAATATTTTTTATAGCTTGCTTTTAAAAAGTACATTATTTGCACTAAGTGATATGAGAGTGACTAATATTAGACCCGGCCCTCAGGGTTAATTAGAATGTGTGCTTTAGCAGGATAATTCAAAATGTAACCTAGGTAATGACAGTGTGGAGCCACCATCTCTTCCCCGAGTGTCAGCAGCTCATAGAAACAAGAAATCTCTCTTGATATGGGTGAAATATCAACATGGCAGCATGATTAAAGTGAGGAAATATGCAGCATCCCCTCAGATATGCTTTGTTTGTTTTTTTTCACTTTCATGTGGAGCAAACTGATTAAAGCAGGAAGCACAAAGTCTCATTGGCTCCAGGATCTCAAACCACTGATTGGGAGGAGTGTGCAGCCGTCACACTACTGCTAACACACTACTGCTAGAAAGCTGCTAACGTTAGCACAGTCATTCTGCCAGTGTCCTGTATGAGGAGAGGAGGTCCTGGTGGAGAGACAGTACAGATGCAGAGACAGTAGTAGTTTGATTTGGTATAAATTATGGGCCGACTGATATGGATTTTTTGGGACCGATGTTGATATTAGGGAATAAAAAATTCAGATAACTGATATATTGGCTGAAATTATTACATTTTTAAAAACAAATAAATAATGTAAAATAAAACAAATCGCTGCCTTTGACCTCTTAAATATAGTTCAAACACTTGTTACAAAGATACAAACACAGTAAAGCTCTGGGAGATACAATAATCACACGAAGGACTAGTTTATATATGAATGAAGACATTTACTGTCACTTGCCCCCTCAGTCCCAGAGTTCCTCTTATTATTGCCAGTCTAACAGATTGGAATGACAGCACCAGGACATCATGTCTAGGTAAAACCAAGTCATAGTCCCTGCACTTTATGAGTGAAATAAAAGTGTTAATGTCGGCCAACGTTTGGCTGATTAATGATTATTCTGTAATGGTAATAATCGGTCGGGCCCTTGTATAAATTAATTCAAATCATAGATCAGGTGTGGGATGAAAAAAAATGAAATTTTATTTATAGGCCATGTCATTCAGCTCTAATACACACACACACACACACACTGACCTCAGCTTCATTTTCGTTGTAGAATCTCTTCTTCATCTCCGGGTCCCAGTCGATGGCCACATAAGGCTGAGCTGCAGACAGAGCAGCTGTTAGATGATTTACATGAAATGGAAATTCTGTTGAAAAAGCTGTTTATAAGGTGACGCAGCACAGTGAACACAGAGTCTTCAGTTTTATACATCTGATGTTTGTGTGTGTGATTTGTCAAGTTATTGTCTTCTTCTCATCAATCTTATTATGTTATTTTGAAGTTTCAGTAGCAGTGTTGTCTATTGTGTGTGTGTGTGTGTGTGTGTGTGTGTGTTTGTGTGAGATCAAACTCACAGCTGAAGGACACTGCACTCCCTCCCTCTCCCATCTCTCTCTCGGTCGTCCCATTGGAGTTGACCGCCTGGATGGTGAACAAACTCTTCCTCCTCTTCCTGAGCGCCCTCCTCTTAGCCGGCTGCTCAATGGCCGGCAGGCTGTGAGAACACGCCTCCTCCTGTTTGTCTTCCTCTTTCTCTTCTTCTGTGGCCCCAGAGGGCGGTGGCGTTGGCTCTGCTGGTGTCTCTGAGTCACCGTCTCCATCGGCCGTCTTGCTGGGGTCTCCGCAGGGGCCGCTGTTCTCAGTGCTGTTGGGTGTGTCCCCGCTGCAGAGGGGCTCAGTCTGCTCCGGGGACCAGTTGTTGGTCTCTGCGTCCCGGTGGTCCAATGAAGGCTGCTGGTGGTTGAGCTCGGGGAGGGGCTCGGCGGCAGGGGTGTCGTCCGATTGGCTGTTTGCGGAAGCGTCGCTGCAGGAGGGCTCTGACTGAGAGGGTCCGGCTCTCTCTGCAGCCTCCTGCTGCTCATCTGAGGGAGACACGGAACCAATGAGAGGGAGGCTGAGGACAGGGGACGGCTGCTGCGCTACCTGTGACTGTTGTCTCTCAGATGTTGGTGACATGCACTTTCATTAAGTTTGTTCTATCATCGTTTCATCAATTAAATCAGAGTTCTCAACGGTCTGGCCTGACCAACCTGACCACCCCTCCTGACCACCGACAGCCTGCCATGAATGTGAGATGACGAGAGCCCTTCTAGCCAATCAGAGGTGAAAAAGGCAGTACCTTCTTGCCCTACCATCCTGGGGAAAAAAATATCGCCACTGGCCACGGACACGCTGCGAAGCAACGAAAATCGCACGCGAGCCGGAGCCCTTCAGACACACATTTCTCCACGACGCCAGTCTACAAGCGCTTCGTGTGCGTGTGAGATGTTGCACTGCTGTCCCAGCATCTTTGCTGTTTTAAAAACTCCATGGCAGCAAGCACTTGTATCACACAGAACAATGAATCACATCATTAACAAAATAATCACAAAACAGAGAAACTGGGACACAGTTTTTACTCCTGAGATGCTGGAAATGTTCCTCTGTCTCTCTACCATCTTTGTTTTCTGAATATTTTAACAGTTCGTTTCTGTTTATTTTCTGCTCTGACTGAATAAATCATAAGTGTGTCGTCAGATATGTAAACAGTGAGGCTGACTAATGTTTGTACTAGGGATCAAGCGATATGTTTTTTTCAGGACCGATACCAATGCCCATTATTAGTAAGGAATTATTAGAAAAGCAATATTTAGATTTGCAGTAAAAGTGAAAATACTGGCCGATGCCAATAATCGAGTGATCCCTGGTTTGTACATCTGAGCTGTTTTTACTCTTGTAAATGTTAGATAAAAAATCATCAACATTACTGATGTGATGATACTTGTTATTTTTAGGGTGTTAACATCCAGCAGGTAACGTTACGGTACCATCACTGATGCCGTTGGTCTGAGTCCTGTACAGCTCCTCTTCATCATCGTCATCTTCCTCTTCTTCCTCCAACTCCTCAGATGGGTTGGGAGGTCTCACATAGCGCCTGCACACACACACACACAGTAATACGCAGTTGTAATTGCTTACAAAAACCCTTTAACTGTTAAATATTATATACATGTATGCTGCACACCTTTCTATTCTTCATGCATGGGCAGATGTACATCCGTCTATTTAGCCTTTATCGGCCCGATATTAGCATAAAAATGGAATATCTGTCCATAAGGTTATCGTTTTTTCTGCCGATAATGATAATAATTCCTCTAAGGTTCCTCTAACATAATGCCTGGATTTCAATAACTAAGTAGTGGCGGACTGTCCCTACTTAATTATAGTCCACATGTTCTCTCTACACACTGTTTTGTTGTAAACAAACACACATGGTGATGGTGCCGCTAATGAACCACACAGCTGTTAAATGATTGGCTGTTTGCCCGTCAATGGTAGCATCCACCGATATGATAGGCTGGAACAGAGCACATGTGGGACCGTCTGTTAGCTGATTGGCTGTTCGCGCATCATTCCCTGATTTCCACATAATCCGTCTCTGCTCTGCTTGATGCCATTGCGCACGCCGTAGGAATGCACCCTCATTCGAGTCAATCAGAGGATTTCCACAGCGTGCATGTGGTACGCATGGGACGATGCTGACTGACGGTTTGATCCGTCAGTCGCAGCTGTGTGTGTGTAGACAAATAAACAATGCAATTTGTGGAATGTCTCCAGTGGGTCAACACAATATACACTACCAGTCAAAAGTTTGGACACAACTTCTCATTCATGTTTTTTCTTTATTTTCATTACTTCCTACATTGTAGATTCAAAGTGAAGACATCAAAACTATGAAGGAACACATATGAACTTATGTAGTAACAAACAACAAAGCAGAATATGTTTTCTATTTTAGATTTTTCACCTTTTGCTGTGATGACAGCTTTGCAAAAGATAAGACTTTTGTGTTTACTACATAATTCCATAGGTTGTGTATTCCTTCATAGTTAGAAAGTAATAAAAATAAAGAAAGACCACTGAATGAGAAGGTGCACCCAAACTTTTAACTGGTAGTGTAAGTAGGCATAATTTGTTTGTTCCCAACAGGAGACATGAGCGAAAATGAGTTTTTTGGGGAAAAAAAGCCTGCATCGGTAATCTGTAACTGGAAATGAAGTGTTGGACAAGCATCAGCATATTGGATATCGGCAAAAATTTCAGTATCTGACATCCTAAATTATTCCCTATGAGAGATTATCCCATGTAATGAGAGGAACCTTAGGGGAATTTGTTAAAGAGTGGTCCCCCCTTAATAGGTATTTTGGTTGTGAGTGAGCAGTATGGGTATCTGAGTGGACTATTCTTAATTTATTCATATTCATGTTCCCAATTTAATTTAATTTTTTTTGTTTGTTTGTTCTGTTGTTGGTTCTGTTCTGTGTGATGGCCTGTATGTTTGGTGTTACATGCTAAGGCAGAAATTAAGTATTTAGCTTGCTCGTGTATGTGGGTGTGTTGCCCTTCTGATAAATTTTATTTTGGCTGTCTGGAATAAAATAAAATAAAGAAGAGAGTTCCAAAAAAACCCTTTCAACTATGGAAGCATGTGAAGTTCAGTGATGGTGTGTTGTGCTCACGCCAGCCTCTGCAGGAACAGCTTGTAGAGCGCCTCCTGGCTGCAGCTGCTGCGCGGCACGCTGAGCAGCAGCGGGTGTCCGAACAGGGACGTCCCATACGAGCTGCTGCCTGAGCCGTAGTCTCTGCAGTGAGAGCGCTCCCTCAGGTAGAGAGCCAGCAGCACCTGCTCTTCCTGCTGCTCCTCCTGCACGCTCAGCTCGTATCTACACACACACAGACACACACGGATAGCAGGTCAGCTGCGGGCTGGAGACACCGGTGAGATCAATCGGTGCTGTTTGTTGGGGAACCCCTCAAACACACACAGACATCGTTCTTACACAAAGATGTCGTCTCGGTCCAGGATGCAGCTTAGAGATTCATCAGCGTTGTAGATCCTGTAGAAGCGGTGGTTGAACACATCAGCTACAACCATCTGAAACACACACACACATAAGAGGTTATGGGCTGCACATACGGGACTTATCCAGTCTTATCAACCACTCATAGCGTTTTTACTTCTTGCCAACCCTCTGATTAGTGGAGGAGCTGCTCTACCTCCTCAACCACAGTCACCCAAAATGACCTTCCCTCTGTGATCCTGTCACAGCCTCAATCTCCTCACACATGCATGTATGGAGGAGAAACCCACTGTGACTCACCCTCTACCCCCCACCCCTCTGACAAGTCTGCTGCAAATTTGTTCAGTGATTTTTGTAAGATCAAACACACACACTGACCTGCGTGAGAGGTACATTGGTCATCTCTGACAGAGCAGAGCAGAGGTCCGACACTTTCCCTGCTTTTGGAACTACAACACGATGCTGTGACACAAAAACACACACACAGGACACACTGTTTATGAATCTTGTATCCATGTTGCCGAATGAACGTTTCAAACCATGTACAAAGCTAACAATAACAACAATAAAAAAAAAAGGTTCAGGGGAAAATACATTTAAAAGAAACAGAATTCATACAAACAGGAAAAGATTTAGGATTTCATCCAGTCAGATGAATGAAGACTGAAAGAGAAAAACAGCGTCCAAACATAAATCAGTTTAAAACTAAATATAAAGATCATGAATTTGAAAAATACAGGGGTGAAATGGAGGTGTGACAGTAACAGGAGGGTGTTACTGAGGATGTTTTCTGTAAATGTTGATATGGCAAGGCAGTTTTATTTGTACAGCCCATTCTTACAAACAGTTTGTCTCAAAGGGCTTTACACAGCATCATGACAACATCCTATGCCCTTAGATATGATGATGTGTATATTTTTCATTATCATGTTGTTTACTATTATAAGAATTAATTATTAATAAGGCAGATCGATGCTAAATTAATGGTGCAGGAAGAAAGGGTGGGATTTTATAAGATTAGACTTCTATCCACTCCTTTTTGGACATGTAGAACTTGTGTTTGTCATCTAATACAGTTACCTGAACAGGTTTGGCGTATGGGTCCAGAGAGACAAAAAAGACCTCCATGATGCGCTCCTTGCTGACAGGAAGTGGGACGCTCAGGTAGCAGAAAGGGTCGAAGGTCACGGACACCTTGTGGCACTCGGGACAGACGAGCGTGGACTTGAAGAGGCCGTGAAACGTGTCGACGATCACCGAGTCGTTCCGCCTGCGGTGGTTCCGCCACGCTTCCTCTGCCACTTCCTGCAAGACAGGAAGGAGAAAGGTAAACAACAGATCCACAGTCATGTGGAGCAATGATACTTTTAAGAGGTGAATGTAAGTCTGACAGAGAATGGAGACTGAACACAGTGTGGACTGAGCTGTCGGGTGTTGCTCACCTGGTCAGGTCGTCCGTCAGCGTCCCGTAGCTCAATGTACTCTTTGTTTTTGACTCGGTTCAGGTCTTCATGCAGCCCATCCAGCAGGAAGGACAGGAGCTCCTGGCTGTCGTGCTGCTGGTAACCAAGGAACTGAGATGCAAAGTGACCCACCTTTGTCTGCAGTGACACACACACACACAAAAAATACATCACTAAGAAGAACTACAAGACCAGTGTTTTTTGTAGTCTTCATCACAGATTTATAGTAACTGAGATTGTGTTATTAGAGGTACATATAGTATACAGGCATGTCCATGTGTTATAAAGCAACCACGATTGTAAAGCAGGTCTAGGTTCTATATTAATACTATGAAAGTATCTACTTCTTCATAGCTTCTAAATACAGGCTGTATGCATTTTGTCTAGGGACTGAGCCCTAAGATGAGCTGTCAGGACTTCCTGTAACTTTATGATGTCACAGCAAAGCAGCCACTGCTCTCAGTTATGCCTGGATCAGACTACGTGATTTTTTGTCTTTCACGATGGTCACCATGTCAGATTAAACAATCACAGTGGCATAAATACTTGCCATGCCTTGTTCAGGACTCTGGCAACTCTGGCCCTGACCAGTCATCAACCACGACCCTGCTTGAGTTCATTGGGGAGGTGTAACAAGAAACTGTCAATCATGGCTACCATAAGCGCTGTGTGTGATGCTAGGGGTCGTTTGCTCAGATGCAATAAAAAAAAAAGGAAGAAAAAATTATTGTGGAGCCATTCCTGGGTATGATGAAGAGGACAGTCTGGACAGTCTGTCCTTCAGAGAGAACGTGAGGTACGTTAACAGATGTGTACACCCCAAAAACCATACACTTGCATTGTGTACATGAAGCGAGCTAACGTACCTTCACTGTGTGTAAACAATGCGTCAGAGCCCTGTCATCATTTTGATCAATGTTGAGGGGCACGTCATAGAAAATGTCAAACTAGGCAGAGAAATGCAAAAATACTAACATGCTAGATTTTTGTTGGGGTGTCGTGGACACCCTAGACACAAAATCACTGTTCTTCAGTTATGTTACACTACACATCGGTTCGTTGTTCCCTACCCTCATGATCAGGCCTGACGTTGGAAATTTGTCGGCCACGACAACATCATGTGAAAATTGGCCTGAATTCATGTAATGTGATCCTGGCATTACAGTTACAGTTTTTTTGTTCTTAAAACCACAAATATCTCTATGGATCAACAGCTGAAGGATAATATGGGCTTTAAGAAGAGGGGACTTAGAGGTGGATTGATGTGATTTCCAGCTCCAGCTTCTCTATTCTGCCTATGGCTCCACACTCACTAGTTCCCACTGATGATGCAATCGTTAAAAAAACACAAATCACAAATGTTTCAACCCACATTTTTCAAAATGTCTCATTCATTTCTTGACTGCTCATTTAAGTTTTTAACCGACAGGAGGAAATGTTACATTTGGTGGAACTACTTTTAGCAGTGGATAAATCCACTTCGTTGTTCATTTCCTCATTTTTGTATAAACGCAAGAGAAAGCTTCACTGGCAGAGTTTAGTGTTAGTTTATTGGCTTCCAGTACATCTTCAAACAGCAGTGACAGACCATCTCTCCACAGCTCCATCCCTCTGCACCAACCACCGCCTCCATCACCTCGTCTCCCCTGCTGTTAAACCAGCCTGCCCTCCCTGCTCATGCCATCCAGTACTCCCATTAAGCTGGCCTGCTCTCCCTGCTTTTCCTACCCACCAGAAGCTGCCTTCATCAGCTCTTGTTAACCATTTCCATGTTTTTCCATATTTCATGTTGTAAAGTGTTTCCTTGTCTGTGTACAACATCTATGTCACGTCCTGGGTGAGGGATCCCTCCTCTGTTGCTCACCCTGAGCTTTCTCCTGGTGTTTTTTTCTTGGGAGTTTTTCCTCAGTTGATGTGAGGGTCTAAGGGCAGAGCATGTTGTAATGATGCTGTGTAAAGCCCTTTGAGACAAACTGTAAAAACAGGCTGTACAAATAAAACTGCCTTGCCTTGCCATAACAGCCTCAGTGTGTATTTCTCACATTACATCTCACACTGAGACTTAACTTGAGGACTTCAGGCATCGCTCAGTAAGAGATGCAGAGCTCAGATGATGATCTGATGATGTTTCTCTTTAAGCTGCAGACTTCAGCCATTCTGATTTAACCCTCAGCAGGGACGTGCCTTTTCTAGTCCAGAGTTTAGTTTCACTCCCATGTTCCTGTTCTGAGGTTCATTTGACAGATGGCAGCCTCACTGATCTCTGATCTGTGACCACACCAGCAGCTGAAGATATCAACTAAAACCCCAAGAGTGCAGAGATGTCGCTCATCTTAGTTTTGGCATGATGTAACAGAAGCCTTTTTTTGTTTCACAAGGAATGTGGTTCCAACTAGTTCGGGTTTTATATTAGCAAATGAATCAAATGTGCTTGATGATTAAAACCTGGTGAATTAAGAAGTACCTATCTTAATGTCTGCAGAGTAAGATCAGCCAGGAGAAAAAAGGGCTGGTGATACCTTAACCTGCAATTCAAGCTCTTTCACCGGCTGTGGTATCAGACCACAGGTGAACCTGAGAGGACAGTTCCAAAACCTCGGTACCTTGAAGACGCGCGGCACCACAGAGTAAAGCCTCCCCGACCACATCTGTTTGATGACGTCGGCGTAGGCCTCTGCGATCTCTCCCTTCATCCCAAGTGGGTTGGTGAAGTTCAGCTCCTCCAGGTAGGAGCTCTGCAGGAAGTACTCTGTCAGGGGAGGGGTGTTACTCAGACACTGGAGAGAGAGAGACAGAGAGAGAGAGAGGAGGTGGGGTCAGGATGGATGGAGGGAAACCCTGAGCAGATACTGTTCACAGCTGGAGCCCAGTGGAGGAAATACCTGATGAAGTTATAAATGAATAAGGGATGACCTTGAACAGTCGACGAGTCGTTGACTCCACTGCCAACCTCGCCGTCGAATCATCGCAAAATATGATTACGAAAAAAAAGATTGTACCATTTGACTATATGGGGGTGCTCACTGCTGCTGAACATCTGATTTTACATAGAAGAATTCAGGTTACAACCTGGTTTATTACAAACATCAGCAGTGCTTAATCTGTCCATGAAGAGGTCCTGGTACTGAGAGGGTGAGAGGGAGGGAGAAGGTCCTGGTCAGGAAGGAGCCACCTCTCTCTCTCTGTGAGAGATGCCCCCCCCT
>OMNW01034705.1:0-18679 GCA_900303245.1 Selene dorsalis | reverse complement strand
ATGTTCACACAGCAGTTCACACAGCTGTGAGTTGTGGTGATTGATAGAGACAAGAACTCTGGGGAACCACTGATCAAACATTCCACAGTCACTTTATGGACTCAAGCACACACACACACACACACACACGCACGCACGCACGCACGCACGCACACACACGCACACACACAATCAGAGACAGATGAACAGAAGAATCATACAGACCAACAGGACAACTTGTGTATTAAAGGGGATTTTAAGGAGATTAAGGATCTGGTGACAATAGAAGATCAAAACGAAAACGTTCCAAGTCCACCTTAAGACAGAATTCACCTTGTTATTGACGTTTCAATGAGCCCACAATGACAGGACTTAAGTGGATTTTACAGGGATGAGAGCACATTTTCCAGCTCACACCTGTTTGCACTAGTGGGAAATAAACCTCACTTGGCTGACAATCTGGTTTTATCTCTGTGTCCATGTGCACATACACTGATTTACCCAGAAATACGAGATAACAGGAATTCTGTCTGGACTGGGTGAATCTTTTTTTTTTTTAATTTTTGACTTTTTACATTTAACTCAAAATTCTGACTTTTTAGCCACAGGTTAACATTTAAGAGACTTTGGCAAATCTCACAGCAAAATGACCGATCATCATCCAGTCATTCACAGTGGCTAAAAATGTTACCTACACATTGTCACCTTAAGCACTTACAGTTGAACAAAAATCACACATCAATTGTTTTAGTGACTAAAGGTCACTTGGAACAGAGGTGGTTTGATTTAACAGCATGTATATATTAACCTGCTCTCTGAAAACAACACAATCAAAAACAAAACAAAAAAATTTAATTTTGTGCTTTTTTCACCTTCAAATACAAACTGAGTGCTCTTTTTCTCAGTTGAAAATAAAATATCTTCATTTTTTTCCACATCATTTCATCCTTCTAACAGGGAAGCCAGTTCTTCTGCTGTGTCAACAAAGCAAATAAATAAAATAGTTAAAAAGAATAAAATAAAAATATGTAATGTCAGAGTAAACCAATCAGCTGTATCATCATCGCCCTGCTGTCAGCTGAAAACCTCGTCTCTCAAAAACTTAAACAATCTACTTTGACTTTTTGAATGGATTTCTTGAGCTGAGGCCAAATGCAGCACAAGAAAGGCCAAATTTCATTGTCACATTAACATAAATGTGCATACACACACACACACACACACACAAGGATGGAAGACAGTGAAATTTAGAGCCAGAGGGTTTTCAGCTGACAGCAGCGGTCGTCTGAGTTAACCTCCCCTGACATCAGCTCGAGCATCTGAATAACTGCTCGGCTTTAACTGCTCCTCCATGTGCAGCACCAGGGGATAAAAGCTCCTCAGATCAGCACACATACTCCTCAAACAGTCAGGCTTCAGTCTGTCTTACACTATAGCCTCAACAATTTATGAATGGATTTAAAAGACAAATAGATAATAAACCACCTGTATGTTCTTACTTCAGCTTCATCGTGCAGAAAAACAATAACGATAAAGTACGTGAATAAAAAATAATTATATATGATCAGACAGGAAACGTAGCTATGAGATTAATGCCTGTGTCTAATGGCAATAACAGCCTGTCATGAAGTAATGTAATAGTTTTCAGTGAGACGAGTGCTCAGGTCATTATTGGAGTATAAATGCTTTCTTGGCAGCTTGTAGTGCGTTGTCATAATGGTATGTTATTATTCAGCATCCCAGATGTAGTGTCCCCAATTCATCTGACATCTTTTGGAAAATTAGTGTCATTAGAGAAATTGATGGATAATAGATTCACGCATAGTGTGTATGTGCAGTGTTTCCAAGAGTGTTTACGGACTCAGCGGAGGAGCCCAGATTGGGTTTTTAAACAAAGCTGGTGTCACTTGGTTTCTGTTTTGAAAAATGACTTCAGAGTTTAGAACTGGATTTACCTTAACTCAGTGATTGTCTCAGTGCAGCCTCGGCACAACAACAGTGATGTAGTACTTAACAGCTGGGGCCACTTTCTATTAACAACTTAAAATAAGGACAGACGATGCAGTTTGGTATGTGGGCTAATGTGAAACTAAATGAAATGCTGGAAGTTTAAAGAAGATCTATTTCCTGAAGCGGATAAATTCAAAGTGCTTTGAACCCAGCTTTGTGGCAAAATACAACAAAAAAACATTCACAGACCAAAGTCCAACACTGTATATGAAGAATCCAACCAGTCAAACCAGCTCTTTTAACATCTCTTCCTCTTTGTGTATGAAATCAACACTGATTTTTTTAAGAGAAACATACGCTCAAAGAAAAGTAAATGTAGTGAAGGAAAGAGGAGTGTTATAGTCTGAGGGGAATGGAGCATCATGAGTCACTTTTTGAGTGCAGGCGATGGTAAACTAAGCTGTTTACAAAACACGGTTTATCTTCTAGTAAAAAGGGCAGTTAGTGAGTGACCGGTCACAGTGAACCCTACATGTGCGTGTGTCTCTTTAGAGGAGTGCTTCACGTATGTTTATTCGGGGTTAAGTGAGCAAACACCGACCCACAGCTGAGTGAAGATCTGGGGGCTGTTAGATGTAGGACACCAGAGTTAGTGAGTTAACTAACAGGCTTAACTAGCTGCTTGTTGGGACGGTCACCTGGTAGCACTGATCTGAAGCTACATTATCTATTGAACTAGCACTGTGTAGGTTGGGTATGCAGGGAGCTAGCATGATTGGCTAGCCCCTGTGGGTGGCCAGCTGGTTTAGTTAGCCAGCGGCTGACTGGTTGGCTGGTTCAGGCCTTCTGCCAGAGAGCTTCCTGACTCTTCTCTTGATTCTCCAGGCCTGGTCTTGTCTTTTCTGGGCGGCTGGTTTTTCAGTCTCTGCGCCTCAGTCAGATGATGTCACTTCCTGTTGTCTGTGGTGGAGTTAGCTGTAGTGTCTGTCTTTGTGGCAGTGTCCTCAGTGTTTCCAGGGAGCTGCATGGCCATGGCCTTAGGCCCACCCCCATTTTGAAGTGTCTCCTGTTTGTACTGTTGCAAGGCGCGGTTGACGGCGTCCTCCACCAGCCTCTTGCTGACCCTCAGCAGCTCAGCCTCGTCTGGCTCGGAGCGGCGACGCCCACCTGCACAGAACAAGCACAGCAAATTCATTCACACACCTATTCACACAAACTTAACACACACACATGTGCATGATGTGCAGATGTGAAATACATGGTTCTCTAGCTGCTGGATGCTCTGCTATGTGCTCACAGCTATTTGCTGATGCTGTGTGTCTGCTGTGTGCTGATGGGCAGGTAACACAGTGGGTTTATCTGAACATTCACAAAACAGCTGCAGGAGCACTGATGAGAATGAAGCAAGTCACTAAAGGACATAAAATCAAATCAATGAGGGAACTGAAGGGATGGATGATGATTCTGTGGAGATGTGCCACTATGAGTGAGCCCTTTCACATGAAACACTGTCATTTTTCCCATATTGATTAGTGCAGCTTTACAGTAAATGAAATCAAATGTGGCTGAAATAATATCCTGCCAAATTATGAATGACATGTCTTTATTTTGGGACAAATCACAAACATGTTGCACTAAAAATCTTACTTTCTGGAAGAGATCAGAAACATCTGATTTGAAACTGTAAATGTAAATTTCAAACTGAAACCTATCTCCAATCTGTGGAGTTTCCACTCATGTTTATGCATCTCGGCTGGTGGTCCACTCCATTGTACATGACAGGAATGACATATTCATATGATTTACTACAGTGACATTTAATGCCATTAACTCTGCAGAGGATCTGACTCCTGCTCTGAGCTGCTTCCTGTGGTGCTGGGTGTCGTTTTAGATGATAACAGGGCCCATTTCGTTCTTCTGTTGTTATTCTACTTCTAGAGTAACTATTAATCTGACAATAATACAATGACTGTGCAATCACTCATTGGAGAGTGGATCCAGCAACAATAGATTGGATAGTACAACAATAGAAAAGATGGGACAGTTGTGAGTGTTGAGTTGATGATAACAGATGAGTTAAACAACCACCTATCAGCTCTTTTATATATACACGTTTTCAATCTAATCTACCTCCCGTGTTTGAAAAGATGATGAATTAAACAAGTGAAGCTTTTTATCACGTTGCTGCTTCTGCTTTTGTTGTGGGCAAAACGGCAGATATAAAGAGAGTGAGACAGAGGGAGAGTGAGACAGACGTGAAGCCACTTAGAGAGAAAATATAAGACCGGCAGAAAGTCAATAACTCACGTAGAAAGACAGTTCGGCAGACAGGCTGAAAGACAGACAGCCGACACTAAGCCATTCAGAAAGAGAGTAATAGAGAATCACTCAAGCATCCAGCCTGTCTGAGCCACACACACACACACATTACTGCAGCGGTCCAGAAACACACTATAACCACCTCAACATTTGATTACTGAAGCCAAACAGAAAATCCCAAAGCCAATCTTCTATACCACAAGCTTCTCCTGAGCCCAGAGGTTTGTTTATATGTGAAAGAAGTGCAGTTCTCTGATATTCATTCCAAACACCGTACAGGAGTGATACAGCTATTGACAATCATAAAGGGTTCCTGAGGTCTGAGTCTCCTCTAAACAGCGATATATATTCAAACATTTGTTGCTTTTTACATATTATCCTTGAAGCAATGTTTTTTAAAGTGTCTGAGTCAGGTAATGTCAGTCACCAATGGCTGACTGCATCACATGCATCCCTTCTTTCATCCTCCTCTAGGAGTTTGTGCTGTCCTCAGCTCTGCTCTACAGACCACTGGAATAAAATACAATCACTGACACATGCATGTCACAGCAATATTTCACCACCTCTACCAGCTTGTTCTGTTGACATATGCATTATGCAATCATGGATTTGTGTTATTTATGCCAAATACTCAGTCTACTAACAAGAGGCTGGACACAAACCAGTGCTCCTCAGACCACAGGGCACGAGTACATTCATCAAATTCTGGTCAGCTTGTGCTCAAATTGCCTTTTTTGTGCTATGTTGATTTGTACCTAACATGATGTTCTGTTCATTTCTGTAGTACATCTAGCTCACGGTTTATTGAGTTGTGCTCACTCGGAAGCCCTGCTGTTGTTGTACTGGGGTGCTATTTGATTACCTGTGGCCTGCCTGTCAGTTTGGCTTACTTACACCTCTGACTGCTTTTTGATGAGTTATTTTTACCCTCAGGAGAGTGGATTTATTCTAAGTCTGCCTTTCTTAGTAACAATGGGCGCTAACACATGGAGCCCGTGTCACTCATGATCACAGTCAGTTATTCAAATCATGGGAACTAAACATTACATGGTCTCTATTCTCTCTCATCCGCAACCATATACCTCTACGCAGCTCATTACTGAGGACTGGCTCCTGGCCCTTTGTGATCAACAGTCATAAACTATTCCACTGCTTAGGAAACATATTCCCCACATAAACAGACATGAATATTTATGCGGAGACATTTCACCCTTGTCTCTGGTAATGCTGCGAGGATATGTAGACTAAATATCAAAGTAAAGACAACGTAGGTGATGTAGTTCGTTCAAACATTGCAGCAGCAGCTCCCATGAAGACGAGGACGCAGCAGGATGTAAACACGTTGACCCATTTCCAAGCCCATTTTCAACAGTTGCTGAGGGCCTCTACTGTGCTTGAATGATTAATACCTTATTTATACATATTTCATTGTGCCGTGAAGAAAGTCATGAAAGCAGAAATGTCCATAATAAAATCTTTTGGATCTAATGGATTTAGTGCTTTATAAAAACTGTAAATAAGAAACTTTCTCTGGGGGAAAAATTCTGGTATTTCACAGTAGAGGAAGGACACCACAGACTGCCTTGCTCAGGGAAACTACAGCAGGGTGGGGCTGCTGTGGATCCAGGCAGTTAATGGACAGTTTCCTTAATCACTTCGTGCTCTGCTGAAACCAGACAGACAGGAGCTGCCTCTGGTTTCACTACATTTAAACTGATAGGGGATTTGAGATGATTACAGATGAGAAACATGGCATCAGCTACGAGGAAATGTTTAATTGATTAGATTTCTGACCTCTGATTCGTTTTAACTGACAATGATTTCCAAGAATTATTTGCTATGTTTTGAAGAGATAGTTCAATGATTACACACACACATTTAAATTGATTTGTGTGTTATGAATATGATCAATAGTAATCCAGGAGTCAATAATCACATCATGACTCATCATCAGCTTGATTGTTCGAAGAGGTGGGGCAGATATTTAGCCCATAATCATATATAGATTACTTATCATATTAACCCTCCTACGTCTGATTGGACATGTATGACATGAGGCAGACACGTACTTGATCGCTTGGCATGGAGTGGACCCTGAACAAAGTCTGAAACACAAGCATAAAGATAAAATATTAAAAACAGCCACACATACGAAAACACAAAAAGAAAAAACTCAGAGATTTATTTTATCTTGTTGTCTCGTGGATTTCATACACTCATGAAGCAGTGTAGCCATAAA
Organism: Selene dorsalis; assembly: GCA_900303245.1. NCBI lineage: Eukaryota > Metazoa > Chordata > Actinopteri > Carangiformes > Carangidae > Selene > Selene dorsalis. The sequence goes on along the minus strand of OMNW01034705.1, from coordinate 12,192 downwards.
AGCCTCTTTGTCTGTTAACACAAGGGAGAGACTTTCAGTGCTACACAGCAGCGAGAAAAAAAATAGTGTTGACCCCTGGGCTACAAGAACACTATAATGGGCGCACAAATAATCTGAAGAAATATTGTTATCCAAATCCATGGACTCTCTGACTGCCAAAAGCTGCAAGACTCAACAGAGAAAAAACCAGGGTGCATGAACCTTTTATTTAAAAGATAGAAGAATTGCAAACACAAAATATTTTCAGTGTGTTTCAGATGAGGCAGCACTTTACAGCATACATTTCCAGATGCTTTCAAAACGGGAGGATTAAGCCATATGAGAAGTGAATCCCTCATTTCATCTCCTGTCTTATTCAGATCAGCTCCTGCTGTCACATCCAGGAAATATTTACACTGTAATCGTGTCCTTACATAAACAGAGTTCTGCTTGTTCTAACCTTGTCAAAGGTCTTTTTAAAAGGTGTGTGTGTGTGTGAGAAAGTCATTTATCTGCCAGTTTAATTTTGCCCTGTGAATTGAGTGAATGCCTTTATGGTGGCTGTAAAAGTGCCCTCTGTACCTGCCAGCATGTGTAACTAACACACACACACACACGCACTCACATGCACACACACACACACACACACCCCTCACTGACTAATTCCTCAGAAGGATACAGTATCTAAGTTCAACAGTATCTTCCACTCTTCACACAGTACACCCACTTCTCATAGATCACATCCTCACTCTCACACTCTCTTTGTTTCTCCATCTTGTCTCTTCTACTTCTTCTTTTTCTCTTTCGTTCATACCCCCTCCATCTCTGCCACTCTGCTTCCAACCTCTTCTCATCTTTACTTTTCCAAACCTCTTTTTATCTGAACCCTTTTCTTACCTCTCTTTAGCTCTGTTTTTTTTTCAGCTGCCAGTGTTGTCATGGTGACGGGATGAAAACCAGACAGGCACTTCAACTTTTAACAACACAGGAGGCTACACTGACTTCCATCCATTTTTGGCAGGTTTTACTCTCTCTTGTCTCTGAGTGTCCTCCTCCTTCACCCTCACCTCTGTTGTCTTCTCCCTGCATGTCTTTCCTTCTCCCTGTGCTCAACAGCCTTTCTCTTTACAGCTCATCTTCATCCTCATTTACTGAGTCTCATGTCTTGAGACCTGGTGCCAAACATCACTGTTGAAATCCTTGAATCTCCCTGTGGGATGACATGTTTTTCTTGCCTCTAAAAGCTCTTTTGACGACTGAAAAATAACTGTGAAACAAATGTGAGTCACCTGAAAAGCTTCAGCATTAAAATTCATGAGTAGATTTCAAGGAATGACAAGAAGAGAGTTAAAGATTAGAAGAAGGAGTATAATGCGCCTTCCTACCTTCATCAGTATGCTTTAAACTCTCTAAACTGCTTCTGTCATTGTGACATTAACACATGTACAGCTGGACTGAACCTCATGGCCCATATGGTGCAAACCAAGCCAATTAAAGTATTAAACTGGCAAGTACAAGTAATGAAGACAGTTTCACTTGGAAATCATTATCTTGCCTGGGTAGATCCTGGTTAAACCTGAGTGAAAATTAGATTAGTGCAGGATACCCTGTCCTCTGTCCACCACTAATTGTGTGCCAGCTTTTGTTTTAATTGCCCACAGGTTTATCCATGTCAGTGGCATGGTCCGTCTAACATCTTGGCCCTGCTTCAAATATCTTATCTAAAGCTGCAACTAGTGATCACATTCCTTATTGATTAATGTACCGATTGTTTGCTTGATTTGTCAAGTACATATTTGGTCCACCGCTGTTTCCCAGAAACCAAGGTGATTTCTTCAAACACCTTGTTTCCCTTGACTAACAGCTGAAGAACCTAAGATATCTATAATGAAACTGGAAAAGGAACAACTTGGAACCATTACTTGAATAGCTTGATCATTTTACTCTGACTGGAGCTTAACTCTGTATCCAGTAACATTTTACTTAGTCCAGTACTTTGTAGTGTTTCCCCTCCCACTGTGCAACAATCCATCCCACCAGGTTAACAACAAACCAAAAGAGAGTGGTTTATGCTGGCTAGATAATGATGGCTGCCGTTAATATCAACAGGCCATTAATGTTTTTACTCTTGCATTGAGACATGGCAACGCCTGATGTAATTGTTTTGAGGCACTGATGAGTGCATGAAATCCTCCTGGACCCTCATATTCTTCAAAGTTAGAGAAATTGCTAGAAATGATTGTGAGCGTGTTATTCTGGCATTAGCATTTAACATGGCTGCAGACGCTCCTCCCTCCTCCTTCCACTTTGTTCCTCCTCCAGTCTTCTCTGTCCTGTTTGTCTCTGATGTGCACTGGTTCGTAGTCGCTCACACAGACAGAAAGGTCGAGAGGTTGTTGGTGTACAGATGCTGTTTTTAGAGATTATAACCGTGCACTGTCACTGAGCTGCAAGTCTGCACCATGTCAAGTGACAACTGGTGTGCGTCTGCTTCGCTTTCCTTTCATTCCCAGCGTCAACGCTCTCCCCTGTTGTACTTGGCTCTGCTCTCTTCTCCCTGCCACCACCCTGTTGTAATTTATTCTGTGCTATGTAAGAACCTTTTAACACTATTACTTCAAACTTCCGTGCGCAGCTATTCATTCTGTTCTGTGGCAACTTCTCCCCCAAATAATTAATAGCGTCCACTTCCTGGTTGGATCAGAGCTGACATTCTGCTGAAGTCTGCCAAAAATCCTTCAGGTGCTTTTAATACTTAGTATTTTCCATGATGGAGGGAGCACTTTATAATGCTCAGTTCCAGCTGATGGTGGCTACTCTGATGATGCAACCCATACAGAAGCACTTCACATGTACATGCAGTATAATCCCATTAAGGACACGAATGGACACAGCAGCATAACTGATTTTGTTTACATTCATCTTAATAATCTGCTGCTATGACTAATTTCTTCTAAATCAACTGATTCCCTAAAAGCTCTAGCAGAGGACTAACGCAGACATTTTATGCAGCATATTTGGTGAGAGGAGGAGGAGGATAAATAGAGAAAACTCAGCGGGCAGATGAGGAGGAGGAAGGAAAGAGGGGGGCAAAGAGGGGGAGGAAGACTACACTGTGGTACGTGATGTGAGGAAAAGGGGGGTGAGGATATTTGTGCAAAGCGAGGACCTCTTTACAGGAGGTGTGAATGAGAAACAGAAAGTCAAGCTAGTGGGAAAAAAAGGGGAGTGGGTGCATTTAAGGACAGAGGGGGAGAGCGAAGGAAGAGGAGGAGGAGGAGAAGGTGAAAGAACAGACATTGAAATAGGAGTCCAGGACAGGGACAGTGGTGTATAGAGGCTGTGGAGCTATGGAGTAGGTGGGGATACAGCACTGATGGTGGAGTGGTTTCCTCAGGAAATACCAGGCTCTCTCTCAGACACGAGATACCAACTGCAGCACACATCCACAAACTCATGTTTACGCTGTTTTCCAGGTGAGCCTAGCATTGGCAAGAAGCTGTTGTTTGATTATTATTATTCACTTCCGGGTAGACAGTTCATCACAAAATGCAAACACAATGCACTCCCTAAAAACACATGAAGAATAATATATAATAATATAATAATAATAATAATATCAGGATGTTCTTACTCTCAGTGAACATTAATCCAGTAAATTAAACATTTGGCAGGAGGTAGAAAGATCAATAAACACTGAGCCGTTACTCTTTGGCCGGAGAAAGGCTGAGGGACAGTGTCCAACGTCCTAATCAGCTGGCACCGATCATGTAAATACACACTGCACCATACTGATGTGATTAAAACTTTGCAGCTCTCTGACTCATAACTTATCTTTCAGCAACATAATGTATCACAGTCTCATCTTGCCTGCATTTTGGTAAATTCCACGATAGAGAGAAAAAAAATAATTACATTTCTCACAATCTTTCCCTTGTGCCAGAACAATGGGATGCAGGGAGTTGGTGCCCAGAGGTGTGTGAGTCATTACCCTCTACCACTGCGCTGATCAACAATTTCATGGCTGATGTACATTTCCTCCACTGAGACAGCGAACACCATCAAAGCTCTATTTTCACACTTACACTTTCCAAACAGTGCAGTGAGGATGAAGACTGTAAGAGGCACTGATGCTTGATGGGAATTGCAAAATGCAGGCGATACGCTACCCGAGGCCGGGGCTTCATGTAACACTGGCAGAAACAACAGCAGGGTTAACTCATTTGGCTCCTGATAGACAGACTTCATTTTCATTTTGTCCCTCTAACATGAGCACGATGACAAAAGGCAAACTGACATCTTTCCAGGAAAAGAGCCAAAGCCTCGGGCCAGACGTTATGCTACAAATATGACAGTGGAGTGCTGTGCAGGAGAAGAAGTACAACATGAACTAATTATGTTTGTGATTTCAGAGATACATACTAGGCCAATCTAATTATTGCTAGTACATTATTTCAACCTTTAGCCCATAGAGATGCTTTGAGCTAAATGCCAGCAAGCTCCCAATGAAAGTGGTGTGTGGCTATTCAGCAGGTAGAGAATACACCACGTTGACAGTCAGAGTTTAGCATGGCAGGATGCTAGCATTTGCTAACTTGGTCATAAATGAAAACACAGGTATAGTCCATGATAAGGAGGAAAAAAGGGGAGGACAGTTAGGATCCATCCTCTGGGGATCCTGAAGCAAATCACTCAGTAGCTGCTATAATATTTATCCACAGATATCACCCTCATGTTGGCATGACAGGAAAGCTCAGAGGGGGGTCATGGTCTAGGGTGCAGTCAAACAGACAGGGAGACACAGTATTAAAGAGGTGAACAACTCTTATTGATTGCATCTTTAAAAAAAAAAACCAAAAAAAACACAGACACCGAGATGTTTCCTGTTTAATAGATGTTGAAAAAATTGAGTCTGGACCAAAGTGGTGGACTGACCGACTGACACTTTATTAACCTTTAGCAGGGGGGTCTGAGAGGGGAGGCAAAGGACATTAAAGCTGTGCAGCTGGACAGGTGTGTCACCTGTGAAGGCGGCTTGACCGTACATCAAACAACCTGCCAGGCCTTCACAGCATGAATGGGCGACAGGAGGAAGCTTTGATTTGACATCTCTCAGCCCGGTGTCATAGTGCAACTGATCACAAGCCAGTCTGCCAGCTAACCCACGGCAGCACATCCAGACATGACGCGTCTCCATCGGCTCAGCGCAGCTCCACAGTGACTGAGGGGACTAAACGGTGGTTTGTATAGAGCGCTCAGTGGTATGAACCGTGACATCATTTTCTCCCCATCACTGCAGATCAAAGCAGCAAAAGCAATCACATGACTCTGCCTCCCTGCATCAGCCCTGTGTCTCTCAAATCTATAACAGCAGCTTTAATATGTGCTGGACACCCTCATGAAGAGCAGTGACTGTCTGGCCTGGTTTGCAGACATGTCTGGCTGAAACGGTGTCTGACTGGCTGTGATCCAGTCACATCTCCTCACAATCAGCAGAGGCCAGACACAGTATTAAAGAAGTGAACATCTCTTATTGATTGTATCTTAAAAAAGCAGACAGCTGTTTCTCCTTCTCTTTGCAGAACAAAACCTTGGTCCCTCGCTCCCTCTGGCCCAGCTTAAGGGCCTGCACGCTGTAATTTAAATCCAGCAGCGCCTCCCTCCTGTGTCGCAGCCTGACTCAGGGCAAAAAGCAGTCAGTACGGATTCAGGCAGGGCTTTTTCTGCTCAGTGACCTGGCTCTCTGAGCTGTCGTTGGCTGTCAGAGTCGCGCTCATTATACACGGCCTCACACAGATCTGGGAATTTCTTGGAGCACGGACAAAGAAAATGAGAAAATGTCAGTTTTTTTTGTTATGTTTCTTGGGAAAAAAAGCAGAGTGCACAGAAAGAGTTAACAAAGCGAGGCACCAGAATGAAAGAAGGAAACTTGGCAGACGGGAATGAATGGGAGAAAAAAGGATGAATTAAGCAGTGCTGCCTGCAGCAGTCCTTCCCTCCCTGCTTTCTCACTGCCTTCTCCTCCTCTCTGTTCGGTTCTCAGCTCTCTCTCCCCCTCTTCCTCACATGTGGTCTCTGCTCTCTTCACCGGCCATCTCCTCCTTTGTGCATCACTCTGCTTTGTGAGGAGCTCACAAACACATCCAGAGCTGAATTTTTATTTTTTCGCGATTCCACTGTTGTGCGACTCTCAACAGTTAAAATAACAATATTTTTCTCGTCTGATCGAGGTCATCGCTGTTCTTTTGTTAAGCCCTGAATGCAGATGATCACTCAAAATGACTTTTTTTTATTTTTCAACTGCTCATCCCCCCAAATGGAGACTGAACCGCCCTTCATTTGCCTATTTCAAGCAAGCTGTGTCCCTGTGTGGAGTCACGCTGCCTTTATCTGACTGTTATTAGAAGGGCTCTGATAAGAGAGGGAATAAAGGTTAAATAATGCTGTGGAGGGTGTGGCACTGTTTGGTTGTGCATTGAATTATAAGGTTCTCAAAAGGCAACAGTGAACATGCACTTGTGAAGTAGCACATAGTAATCATTGCTTTTAAGAACACGCTTGAAACGTTTGCTAAATTTCTTCAGTCATTTGTGAAGCTGCCCACTGAGGTTATATAAGGAGAGTGTGACCCACACACTGAGGTGCCAAACACTCACTACCTCTCAAAGAGCAGCAGTGAGATCAGTGAGAACACTTATTACTGCACAATTTAGTGACTGGACTATTAAATGCATTTTTGTGAAGGAGAAGAAAGACCATACAGTTTGTCACTTTATCTGATATGTGGCAGGAAATCTCAGAGGCTGCTCAACACATTTAAATGAACTTTGTTTAAAAAAAAAAAAGTTAGACCCCAGCCAAGGGAGGATTGATTTGATGCAGATGACACCCTCAGGAGCGTTTATTAAGTACTTTGACTCCTTGACTGATAATCAACAGAAAATCAATCAGCATTAAGTCCCAAAACGGATAAATCGTTACAGCTGTTTAATCAAGCAACACAGGCAAATATTCTCATTGATTTGATTTTATGTGTTCACTTTTAATCTAAACCAGAGGTGGCCGATCATTATTTCCTCTGGGCCACATCAGAAAACCAGATCATTGCCAAGGGCAACTACATTTACATTACAAATATAGAAAGGATAATGTGCACTTACTTTCATTATTTAACAGTTATGGTATCAAAAATAATTGCCAGCACAATCATTTTAAGAAAATCTGAGAACTGTACTGTAAATTCAGAATGTAAAGCAGCACAACTCCAGGGATGCTGTCACATACATCCCACCCTGTATTCCTGCTTCAGCTTTGACAAGAACTGTAACTTCATTCAATAAATAGTAATGAAAATCCCAACCAGTATTAAACCAAAGCTCTAAATTGGACTTGGGTGAACTTATCATTCAAATTATTCATATTTTATCGATTTAGTGATTCACTGAAAAAGTAATTAATACCAAAATAGGCTAATCAGTACAGGAAATAGTTGTTAGTTGCTGGATGACTGGAAGGGAAAGTCTTTAATTCTTAAACTAATTTCACATGTCTACATCATCCACTTATTCATTTGGTTTTTGATATTTTGCATCCTTTTCTATACTATACTGTAATTATATAATAATTTGTGGTAATAATTTTTTGTCGGCTCTAATGTAAATATAGTTAACGTAACTTATCAATAACATATGGGTAGGTTGAACCACACCAGCAGCATACATTTACAAGGCCGCACCGTGAGCCTGTGGTCATGAGATGTGTTTCACACAAAGGAGCTAATTCAGCCCCAGGCATTTGTGTTTGTGTGCACACATCTTGTACTTTGTTGTGAGAGGTAGTGTGTGTTTGTGTAGTTTTCACCTGCAGCGACTGTTGACACATCTGTGACACCTTGTCGTATCGGTCACGCTCGATTCACACACAGACACACTGCACACACATACAGTACATACACGTGGGTTGCTATGCTCACGAGGATGACTGTCACTGCATCACAGGGGCAGCATCTGACCTACAGTACACACACAGGGAGTGTGTGTGTGTGTCTCTTCGCCTTCGCAACTGTGTCTTTGTCTCAACATCACCATTTCTCTTTAAGCCCACTGGAGGAAATGGAGGGCCATTTCCCCTCATTAGTCTGCATTCCCTGCATCACGCTTTCCCCTTCTCCCTCCATCTCTCTCCACTCAGAAATAGGGCACAGTGGCTTGACTGTTTATAGCAATGCAGCTGCAAGCGGGGTGAGAGAGGGAAAGAGAGAGAGAGAGAGAGAGAGAGAGGGAGAGAGAAGACACATGGGGGAGAAAGAGGAGGTAGGGAAGCAGGAAGAGAGAGCACACAGTGGAGTGTGTATGCAGCCTAGTTTAATATTTCTGTTACCAGTGCAGTGCTTCAAAAGAACACACATGCACCCCACCCCCTTCGCTCACACGCACCTACAACACATATTTTTAAAATCACCATTTCAGCCAGTGTCAAAGTCTGCGTTTATGACAGGATGATCAGCATGATCAACATCTTACGTACAGCAAACACAGGCAGAATCACCCGATCATTTTATTACTTTGTGCTGCTGGTTAATCATAAATCCAGACGACAGGTTTGCAGCGATATTAATATGCAGGGACAGTCATTTTCCTTCATTCACAGAAAAAGGGAAACTAAAAAGCTATTACACCTTTGCTGACAGTCGCATGGGTGACAGATTTTCTATTAGTTTAAACTATCCCAATCTGATCAATTTCTATTTCTTGCAGCGAGATCGAAAACCAGGACAAACGAGTAACTAATCCAATTTACTCCCTCAGACACCAGAGCGTAAACTGAACTCCAGCTCTATAGACTGAGGCCTTCCTTCCCAAAAGACGGTGTGTGACTTCAATTTAATGCAGCTGACGTCTTCTATTAGCATGTTACATGGTGGAATATGTTACTGGAAACGATGTGCCAGATGATATACTGTTCCAAAAGACACTGTGTGTCATTTTTATTTTACTAAGTAGTGAGTAGTAAATAAGAAAAAGCAAAGCAGACATACATATCCTACTCTTAAAACATAGCAGCAGCAGAGCTGAATGGTTCAAACAATTAGCTGCTATAAGACATGGAGTGAAAGAGCTGTTTGAGGCCGTAATCAAAGTGTGAGCTGCATCAGTGATTATCATCTCAAGCTCATTTCATTCCATATGAGGTGAAGCAGAACAGACAGTTCCCACTCTACATCTCTGTCATCTAGTGGAAAATGGGCATCTTTACTTTGGTCCTTCTCCATTTTAATTTTCCTCCAACCATTCACTGATGTTGTGTAACAACATTAGATAACATCCTGCTCCAACAACTCATCCAGAGAAAGTTGTAGCTGTAGAGATGAGGAGATATCTGGCTAATCTGCACCACATGGTTGCGAACAAATGGAGGGTGATCCATGAGAAGTGATTTAAAGTCCCCCCTCCACTCAAAAATGTGTCATGTTTGAGCTTCACTCTTCAGAACTGAAGGCTGATTTCACAGTCGTGTTTCTCCAGCTTCACCTCGAACCTCATTTCAACACGAGGACAAGAAATACATGAGCCCTTAGGAAATTCTTACTGTTCTGCATAAATCAGTCACAAAATGTGATCCGATTTACATCTAAGTCACCAGACAAACACAATGTGCTTCACCTAATACCACATTAACAATTATAATATTTCCCATATTTATTCAACGTATCCATTAAACATTCACAGCGCTGGTGGAAAAAGTAAGTGAACCCTTAGACTTAATAACTGGTTGAAGCTCCTTTGGCAGCTATAACCTCAACCAAGCGCTTCTGATAGCTGATGATCAGACCTGCACAACGCTCAGGAGGACTGAACAAGTCAGCCCCAAACCATGACGCTGGGATGATGGTTACATGCTGGTATGCAGTGCCATTTTCACACCATACAGTTAAAGCTTAGTTTCATCAGTCCACAAAACATTTTCCCAGTAGTGTTGTGGAGTGTCAGGATGCTCTTTGACAAACTTCAGGCCTGTGTTCCTAATGTTTTTTGTTTTTGGGAAAGCACGAAATGCAGAAAACTAGTAAATTCCAAAGGCTTCACAAACTTTTTTTTTTTGCAACTGTACAAAATGATACTATGCAACTTACATAAGTGAGTGATGTGTAAATCACATGCGTACATATGCTAGTATGTCAGTGACGTACGAGATCATTCATATCCAGGAAACAGACATTTGAAATGAGTGCCATTTGCATCCTGACAGCGTGGTAGTTCTCCATTAAAGAAGATGTAAATACAAGTGTCTTAAAAATATGTCTGTACTAGCAATATGTTATGTTTTATGATTTTAGGTCATTAAGTATATGTGATAAAGCAATACAGCAACAACTTATGAAGACAGTGGAAACTGAAACACTGAAATACTCTGATAATTCTGAGAAGTGATTACTTAGTCATACTGTTAACAGGAGCAAGAACACGATGACTGGAACAGAAAGTTATTTTGCAATCACGCTGTTGTAGACAACTGCTGTATGTTTTAGGTCACGCTCAGTGAAACCATTAGAGATGGCCCAGACTGCAGCAGCAGCCTGTCTGGTCTTCAATCAGCCCAAAAGGGCACGTGTCACTCTGCTCCTCATTGACCTACCCTGGTAGCCCCAAGGCCGGCTGAATCAAATTTAAGTCACTAATGCTGCTTTCAGAGTGACTTCTGCATCTGCACTCATCTACTTTAACTCAAACATACAGCCTGCGTTCCTGCAAGCAATGACGTCTGCTTTTGCCATCCACACACACACAAAGCAATCACAGTCCAGACTGCTGTTTCTGTGGTTCCCCAACAGTGGAACAAGATACCAAACACTACACAAATCTCTTGAAAATTCAACTCTTCTGAGAGCACCTCCTCTCCTAACAACTCCAGCACCATAACATGCCGACCCTCACACTTACTGAATAGATTTATTGCTTGGTATTTACAACAAGGTCCTTCAATGCACTGAAGCTTTAGTGTTCTTCACTTGTAAGTTGCTGTGGACAAAATACTATCACCTAATGCCACGTCATGTAAATGTAAAGGGCGGTTCTGAGGATAAGCAGAACAGCAAAAGACAGAGTCCTGGTTTTGTTTGCATCACATACACAAGAACGTGATTCACAACCTGTCAGTCTCATGTCATTCCACTCATCAACAGCCGGTGGCAGTAATGTGCAAAGATGCACAGTAATGCGTCAAAAAAGGCAGCGAAGAAGGAAACTAAAAGCTAGCCAGCATGCATGTTCACAAAGTATGGGTGAGAATATGAAGAGGATTTTTAACCTCAGGGATGCCTAATGTGTTCTGGTGAGAAACGGCAGATGCAAACACAACTTTTGTTTACTTGAAAACTCCACACAGCACCTTAATGTAGCATCTTTATTGTCTGGAACAGTCAACTGAATCTAATTAGCACAAGGTTTGAAGTCAAGTCGTCACAGGTGATTGAAGTGAGACGTGTGTAGGAGTCTTATCAGGAAGTCTTAACTATTTCATCTCTTAACTCACAATCCAGATTGTTACTGTACAAACATACAACACTGGACTGCACACAAAGCAAAGTGCATGATTACACTCTTTTACACGCATGTACTCTTTGCCCATCTGTAGGTCACACACAATCAGAGATGTAGACAGCTGACACAAAGCCACACACACGGCGTATATTATATTTTTACATGCACACGTTCTCTCCACAACACACACCCACGCATGGAGACAAGAGCAGGAGACACTTACTGATTTTCTCCTCGGTTTGGGAGAAAGGGAAGCAGCACAGTTGACCCATGGCGCCTCCTTCCCTCTCCTCCTGTTCCCCTCTCCCTGCTGTAACCCCTTCTTCTTCCTCTCCCTTATTCTAAAGACAGACAGATGGAGCGAGAGTCCTGCTTCTTCCCCTGTCTCTCCCACTCTTTTTTTTCTCTGTCTTTTCCCTTCTTTGTCACTCTCCCCCCCCAGAACGACAGACAGACCCAGCGTGGATGGAGGCAAGGGGGAAAAAAAAAAAACACCACCCTCCTTTTTTTCCTCTGTGCAGCCCCGAAGAGACGGAGCAAGGCAGGAGACAATGAAAAAAATGAACGAGTGGCTCCTTGCTCTCGCTCTACTTTGCACTGACACGGGGAGGAGGGGTGAGTGAGTGTGTGTGTCAGAGAGAGAGAGGGAGGGAGGGAGAGACAGAAGAGTGGG
>OMNW01034704.1:16500-85190 GCA_900303245.1 Selene dorsalis | reverse complement strand
CACGTGTGCACACACACACACGCACACACACACACACAGGACAGTAGCTTTGAATATTTTATCTTCTGTGTGCTGCTTCCACCACCAAATGGAGCTGGAGCAATTTACCTCTGACACAAACACATTTTGCAGAGTCTGCAACTTACACAAGCACACACATGCATGCACATGCACACACACACACAAACTGATTGTTTACATTCTGAGTGCTCTGGTTTAGAAGTTAGAGTCACAAACTAAGAGAGATAGTGAGCTGATAGAGAAATCCTGTTTAGCAACTACATCAACCAGAGACAGGAGAGGCCACAGAGAGAGAGAGAGAGAGAGAGAGAGAGAGAGAGAGAGAGAGAGAGAGAGAGAGAGAGAGAGACCTTACAAATAAGATCGCAATGAGAGGTATAACTGGATTATAACTGTCTGACTGTCAAACTAAACAGAACCCGCTCAGTTTTCACATTTTCCAGACTGAAACTCTCCAGACAAAGAAGAAAATATGTGTAAGTTAAACACAGTAATAATGTCTGGATGTTTTCAGAGTCAAAACTGAGTAATTCACAGAGTGGATTTGAAAAACAACAACAACCAAAAAACATGATTAAGCCATGGAAAATTATTTAAACTGCAATTTCAGCCACAGAGTAAACCACTTAAACACAACACAATGTAATTTACTATCTAACTTCCCAAAACAAGTCGGTTCTCAAGGTGTATTGTGATTGTTGAAAGTCCTGCATTTTTTTAAATTTAAACAATATGTAGCACAGCTGTTTATAAGACAGATGACAGATGACAAATCAGCTGCACTCAGAGACCAACCAATCAAAGCTTTACTTCACTTTACTTTACTTTACTTTACTTTAAGATGTTACCAAAACATTGCTTGGCTCCTGTGAAAACACATTACAGAAGAAGAGTCCATTAGGGGACTGTTCAGGCTGTACTGACATTACACTGTAGCCAATTTGTACTTTATGTGACATAAAACACAGCTCAGTCTAACATCACAGCCCTCTACATTAAGATAAGTGTCACTGTCGTTGTCACAGTTTCACTCAACTTCTAACTCTTTCACAAACAGCGCTGCAGCAGGAAGCGGCTGTGTTAAGGATGATCAACTTCATGTTTTCATCCAGCTTTTTGTTCTTACCTCAATATCTCTCTCTCACTCCCTTTTCAGCTACTCTTTCTGGTTCACCACACATTGGTAGCAATGCAAGAATAACACTGAAACCCTCTAAATTACTGAAGCAGACAGGCACCTCTCTCTCTCATACTCTCTCTCACACACACACACTGACATAACTGAAGGAAACTCGAATGCATGCCCTCTCGGGATAAAAGCATATAATGACCAACTCAATCTGACATGGATCCAGAGAACATACACATCAGACAGGGGAAGAAAGACAGGCAGGAGGTAAAGGTGAAAAGTCAGTCAAAATGAAAGAAGAAACACGCTGTAGATGAGAGGAGAGTACAGTGAAGGGGGAAGGAAAGGAGAGAGAGAAAGGACTGGAAATAGAAGATATGATAAGAACCGACAGCATATTTCACTAGGAGTTTAAATGTGATAAGAGAAGAAATGATGACTTACCATAGCCAAATGTTAACATGCAATATCTTGTATTATAAAAAGTCAAATCACTTTAATATTATCAAAATACCTGTTATCAGTTTCCCTTCTGATTGCGACCCTCTGCAAATTACTTCTTTTATATTTAATGATAGTACCAGTAAATTAGTAAGGCCTTGACATATTTCCACTGTTGGGACTAAAGAAGAAATGGTAGCATTTGAGTGTTATTCAAAAAAGCAGTAACTAAAGTAGGTGAAAATGTATTCAATTAAATCAATTTGAATCATTTTCAAAATAAACATTTCTCGAATTTTATTATTTTAATTATTAGAATTAGGGATAACAACAACAACATTCAGCAAAGTCCAGGAGAACCAGGATCTGGACCGGGACAAGAACACGGACCGGGAGCGGATCCGTTTCGCAGCTTGCCTATATTTTAATTTCACATGGCTATGAACTGTGGGTAATTTCCTTAAGCAAAGTCAGCATCAATGCTGACTGACAGTAACAGGACATAAACTGGCTTGATGATGTGACAAATGGACACTCACACACTTCAACTGAACGAAGCTAAGTCATCTGCAGTTTTGGTCTGTGAGAGACAGTGAGGGGACATAAGCTGATAATTCATGATGTGACAATGGGAAACTCACATACTTCATGTGAACTAAAAAATCGTGTAGTCCGAACAAGGCTTTAGTGTCCAACTACCAAATTTCAGATGAATGAGGCTTCATGTTGTTAAAAATGTTGATCCTACTGTATACTGTGTTCAGTTGTCACCACACCATCTTGGTATTTATTTTTTTATTTTAATGTGCTGCCCTGTTTGGAGGAGGCTGTTTGGAGCTTTGTGCATGGATGAGTGCAGGACACTAACTGGGACTGAAAAGAGATCATTTCCCAAAAAGATGAATGAACTGGGCAAAATCATTGGTCAAACAATATAGAAAGAAGACAGGGTAAGCATCGTCAGATAAGAAATATGATCATGTTGTTTACTGACTTATTACAATTGGAACTAGTTTGTAATTTAAATTAGATAAAAACATTATTCATCATGATGGCCCTAACTTGGCACAGTGAACAATAATGCAAGCAGACAAAATGTAAACGAGTTACTACACACATTCTCAGTACATTGTCTGAAAATGTTCTGCAGAGGAAGGCCAACAGTAGCTTCATGTCCACGAATATAGAATGTATGGTCATCTGCGTGATCAATGTAGCTGTCTGCGCTTCATTAATCATAACACTCAGAACTGGATTCAAAAGCTATGAAATATGGATCAGAATCAGACAAGCTGGCACTGACACATGGAGTCATGTACAGCCCTTTGAACAGATACTTTATGATCCCACTGATCTCATAAAATTAATATAAATAAAAATATAAATTACACTCCTTGTTCCTTTGCTATTTGTCAAGATGTGAAAATGTCTAGTGAGACACTGATTAATTATTACAGAGTAAAATGTGGATGGAGTCTCCATTGCATCCTCTAGTTTAACTCATCAGATAAATTCAACATCTTAAAAAAGTTAGTCATGAGACTTTTATGTCCATTTGCTGGTTGTGTGTCAAAGGTTATCCTTCCTTCTTATTAAATGAAATGAGATTAAATTAAATTAAGGCATTGTCTGCATGGAAACGGAGCTTCCTCCAAAACAATCTTTTTCTGGTTTGTTTTGAAAAGAAATACCTGTGTACACACGGATCCATTGAAAACATCAGGTGTGTTTCAGGCGCAGTATCCGCCCAAATAATAAAAAACTTTTGCAGAAACTCCTAAACCCATATTCCTGTGGACAGCCTCTAAAAGCTCGAGTCTGGACCACTGTCAATATTAAAAGCTGAAAGAAAAGCAGTGACAAACTGGAAGAGAAACAAACATTGAAAGACTCACAAGGTGTTTTTGGGTCGCTGCCTCCTGTGATCTCACCCTCCTCCCTTTGCTTCCATCTCTCTGCAAAGACAAGCACACAAGAAATGGATGCAGGAAATAAAAAGAGGTTAGAAAAGTGAGCAGGGCTGCTGTATATGTGACTATACTATATGCAACACTTCATCAGCAAGTAATGGGCCATGAAACGAGAGAGTGAAAAGCCAGGAGATTGAGCACTGGAGACAGACGGGGGGAGGGAGGGAGGAAGAGGGTGGTGAAGAAATTGCAGGAGAGGAGGACGAGTACAAAGAAATGAAGGCAAAAACGGAGAATGACAGATGTTGTGTAGCCTTTGACTCAAAACACAGTAAGATAGGTTACGAGGTGTGACCGCTCAGTGGGTGAGGGTGGAACGGAGAAAACTCGATCATGTGATTGGTTGGCCACACAGACATAATGTGCCTCTCAAGCAGCAAGACAAAGCCTGGGAGTCCCCTTCACAATGCATGTCTCACACCGAGGGTTTGACAGCAACAATAACAGCGCTGCAATTAAAACAAAACCTAGGGGAAACACTGCACATGTTGCAATATGAAGGAAGCAAAAGAATGTGTTGCAAACGTCAAGTGAGAGAGTGAACAAACGACGAGGTCAAGTGAATGTGTATAGTGAGTTGTTTTGGACTGTGGAGAAGCAATTATGCCAATTCTTGTAATAATGTAACTGGATAAGAGTTACTGACTTTGTTTGGACAAACTTAGCATTTTGGGAATTCCACTGTGTTTGAGTTGGTTGAAGGAAAGAAACATCCTTTTCTGTTTGACTTAAAGTCAGTTTTTATTTTCAAGTTGTGCAGCTGCATTTTATTGAATTTCATGGGATTTCAGGGATGGAAATAACTTGAGAAAAGGTTAAGGTTTTTCTTTTTTATCCACTTTCGCACAGTCACTGTCCTTTAAATACCTAGTAATAAAAGTGTATAGCAGCTGCCATACTGGTGTTTCACATCTTCAGAAGCATTTATGCAAAAACTTTAAAATAAATGAATATACCATGATATACACTGTTACTGCCAACTGTATGATTCACATTATACAGTGATATAAACTTTAGACCATACTGTCCAGCCCTACATTGGATTAACATATAATAATAATGCTGATTATTTTCTTTCACTGTGCTTCTTGTCATGTTGTTAGAGACTTACAATGTGGTGCCTATGGGTATTAGATTACCTCTGTTGTGCTCTCTTGCCATAGGTTAGTTAGCAGTGTAAGAATATGCATCTAGTTGAAAAAAATACACACTGAAGGTGAGTTATTGCACATTTAAGCATATATCCCTGTTGTGCATCTTCTTCATTGTAACAAATACGTTAGTGTTATTTAATCTGTCAAAGCTAGTTATTCTTAGCGTAACCCTGTATGCCACTAATGGGAAGCAGAAACTGACTGGGCTGCAGCCAATATAAAATAAATGCATGCTGTAAAGTCCTTAAGCTTTTAGGTGTGAAACCACTTAAGGGAAAGGTTATCTTCAAGATGTGTAAAAATGGGTGCAAAAACATGCAAAATCCAAACACACACACACACACACACAGAGGGAGAGGAAGCTATAGCAAATGGCAGGCCCTGAGAGACTGTCAGAGCTTGGCAAAGAAGTGACTGCTGATAAAAGATGACAATATCTAATCTTTGTCAAGGGACACAGCTGAGACAGGCTCTCTTTTTCTTTTATACATACAGAGAGCAGACAGAAAGAGCTTTTGGAGCTAGTGGGTGCCACACAAGACGGCATCCAGGCATATGATGCTCCGAAAGCAAACATTATCGCACGCAGATAGAGATGTAGATGCTGAAATATTCCTCACAAAGCGCTTGCTTTCCTTGACAGCATTTAGAAAGTAAACAGCAGAACGCCTTGTCAGCACTTCACAGAAAAGGAGCAAATGAATGACAGACAGAGGAAAAGGAAGGGGACAGGTAAAGCCTTTGATGAGAAACAAACAATGAGCTTAGAGACAGACAACAACTTTCCAACCTCTTTAGCATCAAAGTGGGAGCGTTTGACTGGCAACAGTAAGCTTTCTGTTACCATCTGCACACACAGATTCCTACAAGAGACATTGAAGAGGTGGAGGAAAGGGATTTCCTGTAGCCTTGGGTGTCTCTTGTAATCATACAGTGTCCATTCAACCAGCCTCCCATCCATAGTTATCCATGCCCAAGGTGCAGTGGCAGCACATTCAGTAGCTCCACCGCAGGGACCCTAGATGTGCAGACCAGACAGGATATATTATCTCTTCAGCATGTGTAGGTCAACTCATCTCTAAGAATGAGCACCCTTACACACCCTATAAAGGAAACTCCTCTAAGTGACTCGCATCTTAGACCTTATCCTTCAAATCAGTACCTAAAGCTCATGGTTGAAATGTATTGCAACTGGTGACTTATCAGCTCATACTCTAGTATCATGGCCTCACATTTAGATGTACAACCTATCAACACGGCAGAGGTCACAGCCTAATAAAAACAAAAAGAAGTACATCATCATGAAAAAGCTGATGCAATGCTGAGGTTACAAAACTGGACCCCCTCCACTCTGTGGCTACAACTAGAGTCTGTCAGTGAAGGACAAACAGTGACAAGACACAGCTCTGGCATCGGGGCACAACACCCACCAAAAATGAGCGTGACTGACTGTGGATCTGGACATGGATCTCACCCCGATTACTGATGGGTGGCCTGGTATGATGTAAGATGTAAGAAACCAGAGTATTTCCTCTCCATGTTTGGTTCCAGTGGAGTGCTGCTGATGTGCGACGAACTAAAAGACATTTATTTATCTCACAGATATAAGTATTTATTAGTGCAGGCGACATACACATGAGCTTATTACTTACCAGGTATAATCAAACTAATAATAACATACTAATAATGAGGATTTGGTCCAAGAAATAAGACAGACAGAAACATTAATGAAACACTTTTTGATCTGCTCTTGTACCTTCTTAATACTAGAAACATGTCAAATAGCTCGTCCAACAGGCGAGACGAGGCAAAAGCTTCACTAAATTTCTACTGTACAGTGTCTTGGCAGTTGTGAGATTGGAGAAAAATCCAGGTGAGATCCAGGTTGACAAGAACTGCTCTCCCTCCTACATTTCGACCACTTCACCGAGGCCCTTAATCCCCAACTGCTCCAGTGGAGCTACTCAGTTCCCAATAGTTCACACTGTGGTTCCACTGAACAGCCTCCTGGTGTGAATGTGTGTAACTGTGTCATTGGGGCGGACCTGAAAAAGAGAGCAGTGCTCTCTGTGAAACTACTCTGACTGGGAAAAAAAAGAAGTAAAAAAAGTAACGACTGAAAAAAAGAGAAATGTAATACATCCTGACAGATCAAGAGAAAATGATGGTGCAGAAAAGAACAGGATCCTGAACAATAGTAAAATGTAGCAGGGAAGCTACAGTATGTACATATAGTACCTCGGCACTGCACAAAGGAGACCTATGGATGTCATTATCTCTAAGACTGAAAAACATACATTACAGGTGATACAAATTAAGTGTTACTTTTTTTAGTTTGAAATATTAAAGACATAACACCACACCAGATTTGACACCAAGGAATAAGTGTTGTTTTCCCACTCTGCCATATCCACAGGGAATGTGCAGCAGTCAGTATTACACTGTTTCCTTGCTGTGTTGCCTGACACATCTTTTCTCTGTGCATTTCATTTACCTGTCTTCAAGAGAGGGAGCTGAAAATGTCTAGATGGCTTGTGGGTTTGTAGCTTGTGACAAGTGACGCATTCATGCTATTAAAACATTTGTCCACAGTATAAGGAAAGAAATATGAATTCTGAACTCTTTGGTGAATGAATTCAGCTCCACATCAAATAAGATTTAGTGGCCATATCCGTATGATGTGACCACTAACCATGGCCTGCTGAGCTGGTAACCAGAATGTTATAGATGTGTGAGATTTCCCCCCAAGCCCACACTGCATTGCTCTTTACTGTTCAGCTGACTTACCACTAACTCTTGTATTAGCTCCTGTTCCAGTCATGTCACAAATGCTCATCATACGGTGGAACAAGAAGACTCAACAGGATGTGAAAGCAGCTTATTGAGACCCATTATGCTTTACTGTTGAGCAGCATTGAGCTGCCAAGTGACACACCATGGGTCTTTGCCCCTGAGCGACATGTTTACTATAAAGTGACAAAGCTGCTTAACAGCTGGAGTAATGATAACAGGAGCAAAGGAGGACGATGCAAACTTGAGGATGTTAGTATGGATGGGCTGCTGTTCATTTCCTGTTTCCACCACAGTCAACATTGCTGTTTCTTAAAAACATGACCTTAACCAGGATTTTTCCTGCATAGAGAATCTGGTGGCGGCCACAACTGCCAAATTTCTTACCGCCACCAACCCACGGCTCAATGTTCTTTTGTTGTTATTTTTTTTGGGCTTTTTCCGCATGTATTTAGAAAGGACAGCTGGAGAGAGCGGGAGCACGACACACAGCAAGGGCAGATGGGTGGACTCGAACCTGGGGCAGCTGTGGCAAGGACTATAGCCTCTGTTTATTGGGGGCGTCTGCTCTACCAAGTGAGCTATACTACAGGTTCTTTCGCATTTCACTGATGGTGATGGTGAGCGGCCTGCTGCTACTTAAAGAGGAACTATGCAGGACATGTCGTGAGAACAGACATGTCCTGTGATTTTCAGACTGCTATCTGAATGACCAGCAGCAAATGGCTGCTTAGGTTGAAGGACTTGAGTTGAAGGATAAAACACAACAGAGTGGCATGGCTGGTTATGGTACTGGTATGACTGGATCACAATGTGTGTTGATTTTTTTGCTGTGTGTGAGATGAAGTTGGTTGTGTGTGTGTGTGTGTATGGGCAGTGGATTCGATCAACCCTCTAGAGACAGACATAGCCTTGCCTTGTGTTTCCTCCTGCGACTTTCCCATAGGCCGTGAGCATTAACGTGCGCTGAGTTAGTGCTGATCAATACTTGAACCACACTGAAACTCAAATTGATGTGAATCTTTGATTTTCCTTGACTCCCTCCATCACTTTGCCAGCGGGTCATCCCAGCCAACTGCTTGTAGTCATGGATTTTCTTTGAAAGGCAGCTTCTTGAAGGCAGCCAGAAGCTCATTTAGCCAATGCCCTTCACTGAATGCAGCTCTGGGGCGTATTTACATGTAGATGAATGCAAAGACATGGTGGTAAATGAGCAAGAACACAAGGATACTTGCAGTGGCTTGTTTTTCCCCATACTAGTAGTTTAACAATAAATCGTATTTATCACTAAATGGTATTTGTATAGTTTGTATATATGTATATGATTCCTGGAAAAGAGAAATAAGTCTTACTAATAAGAAGCAGTGGAGAGATCTTGAACGAGCATAATCACTAGTCAAAATGTAAATTAATGTTTTGATCAGTCATAAATAAATGATAGACACAGTATATGTAATGTGAAACTGGTCAAGCTAATAAAACACACATTTATTCTACTTACTGAGTGAGATTTATGCTCATGCTGGTGGATCTGTGACATGCAAAACAGGTGGAAAGAATATCTGTCATTCTGATTCAGTGGTCAGACTATAACTCACTGTATGTCCAGATAGCCAAGATAACAAAATCATTATTGATCAGGTGAGTTGTAAAACTCAAGCATGTTGAAACAGCTTGTCACAGGATCCACAGATGAGTAATGATGCTGTAGATGTGTGTGTGAGTGTGTGGAATCATACATCAGACACCTGCTTTTATGGTGACTAATGTTTTGTCACTTAGAGGTGTGTTTTCACCACTCAGAGTCACGTTTCATCACTTTAATCATTCCATATTCCCTAAGAATCGCTCCCTGCTGCCCCCTTAGCCAGTTCCCATGGTTAACAAAGAGAGATACCAAGGGAAAAAAGACGAAGCTGTAGATATCAGAAACTCATTTAAGTGCTTCCCGACTTCGGGATCTTTCCATCAGTCCTTTAAAAGTGTTGATACCACCCCTGGAATTTCATCATTTTATGGGCAAAGCCACTTGGCCTTTCGTGTTGTCAATTTTCTGAGGGCATAAAGGCCAAAAGCCAGGGCAGCAAGGCCATAAAATAATGCGTTTGTTGACGTAAATGTTACAGGCTACGGTCAGCACGTTAAACACTGGGTCAGTGTGGTAGCGATATACTGCACAAGCAATGCCTACCTCAGTGGGTCTCAAACTTTTTGCGGTCATTCCCCACCTTGGACAAAGGACAATTTTCAAGCCCCACCCGAGCGGGAGTGGAGGGGTGGGGGGCGTAGGGTATTATTAGGTCACGTCATAATTCCATAATCATTATAAACAAGGGTGAGTGTATATATGGTGCTCATTGTTTATATCCAACATATGTCTGTTGACAAATTCAACATTTAGTTTGTCCAAAATAAAGTTTGTGAGAAAAGCTTTTCCCCTTTGGACAATAAAGGCATCTATCTATCTATGCCTACATATTTCCTCACTTTAAGGGATTTTTACTCTTGATTCATAATAGGAGCTCCTACATAAATCAGTGGAAGTCATAGATTTTAGTTGTAGCCAGATTGAAAAACAATCTCATGAATATATTTAACAAGGCCACCGAACGACATTGCTGTAATAATCTGCTATAACTATGCATGCAACGTGCTGCTGCAGTGTGACAGATATAATTTCCTGAAATTAAGCTTAGCAAGATTTCAGTTATTCAGTGTGTATGTGAGTGAAAAATCCACGTTAACTCCTGGGTGTATTTTATCCCTCCGATCTTTACTTTGTTTACCCTTTGAAATATGAACTAAAGTGTGTTTTGTCTGTTTGTTTTGTTTAATTTTTTTGAAGTTGTGTCCTCAGTGGTTGCTCCTACTGTTGCTGCAATATGATATTAGTTACTCTGTTGCCAGTATTGGTAGTGCTGAGGGACAGGTGTGTTATTAAATGCACAAACACACTTGTAGTTAAATAATCAGCCATCATATCCTGCTCTGCCTTTGACAGGATGCCAAATTTCACGCTCCATTAAGGCTCATTTGCAGCAGCTTCCACAGGTTATATGCATTTATTTTCACTAATTAATAATATATTGCACAAAAGCCCATTGCCTGCTCTAAAGCTGATTCCTGCATCTACATTTGTCTGGGCTTTATTGTTGAGTACGTGTCTGGGTTACAGGGAACAAGAAGTCTTATTTTTCATGCATTTTAAGATAAATTAGCTTTTCTAAAATTTCAAAAAGCTAAAACTCGACAAATGAAAGGCTTCACACTTACAACCTGTGTGTGTTTTTCTGCGCTGGAGGAGCCTTTGTGACTATTATACTCTCAGGTAGCGAATATGGCAGCTGTGATTTGTAACTGTACCTCTTTCTCCTCAATGAGGTTCAGTGTCATTTCATCACTTTTTTTGTATTTACTTGGCGAGTCACCAAAAAAGCACAAGCAGTGATATAGCTTTTTAAAACTAACGTGTTCAAATGACAGCCCCTAATACGAGATACTCAAAGCTGCATCTGGTGAACTGACTGTAGAACTTTACTGCAGTTTTGTCACAAACAAATCTACTGCACAGAGTGATGCTGCCTCACGCTGTAGCTCGGGAAATCATTGCACAGCAATCCCAACTCACACAGTTCGAGTTCATGCAAGGACTGTCCAACCAGGAGGGATAGTTCAATTCATTCTGCTCCCTTCTGCTTCACTGTGCGCCCCTCTGTCTTTCTCAGCTCTGAGTTTGAACAGTCATCTTGGGATTTATCCCTGGAGACATTCTCCTTTGCAGCATCAGACATACAGAAAGCCACACAGACACACACAGTCACATACACACACACACCAGGACCTGACTGTGATTGATATTGTTTGTGTTACAAACATTTGTGCCACAAATTTGTGCTCTCCCTTCACGTCTCATTACATTGTTGCCCGTGATGCTTGTCACAAGAGAACGGCTGTCACCCCGATACAATGACTGCTGCTACGACAGGAAAAGAAAGGAAAAATATACTCCTCCTAAGGCTTTGCTGATGGATGAGGAAAAGTCATCAACCTGGCACGGGAAGAGGAGATCTGCTAAGCTGCTTCTGCATCACTTTCGAAAAGGAAATAACTACATTGTGGCTGCAGTTAATGCAGTTGTGGCAGCAAGCTGAGGAGATGGTGAAATCTTTTGACGTGTCAAATCAAAAGAGATGTCCATCATTTAACAGAGAGTCTTTCTGTCTATGCAAAGACTTACACTGGGGAACAATTTGGAAAAAAAATTCTGTTGAGTTAGATTTTTATGCTGATTAAAACTAAAACTGACATGATGATTCCAAAATTGCAGTCAGTTTTTTTCTAGCACGTCAGGTTTTTTCTCCACAGCTTACCCTCCAGATAAGCAAAGGTCCACTGATGAGCTGTAGTAAGACTTGCCAGCTGATTAATGACAGTAGCCATATCCTTTGTAAAAACATAATAGAGTTAAATCAACATTGCAGCCATGCCTGTTTCTTTCATATTTCATTATATGTCAATATTTGTAAATGTAAGTACAGTATTTTTCATATTTTTTAAGAAAACGGGATCCTATAGTTCAAAAACTTGACGTGATAGAGAAAAACTGAGATGAGTTTTGGATTCCGCACCCAAAAATGAGTTAAAAACAGCTGTCAGACCTAACTCAACAAAAATTGTGTTCCCCAGTGTTGTCATAATACGATCCAGGTATTAAAGTTCAGTGTATTTGTTCCAGCATAATTTAGGTGTATGCTGTCTGTAGGGTGTTTGCTATCTAATACAGAACATATTCATTCTAGTTTTGTCTCATTTGATGTGAGGTAGAGCTTGTCACTGTGTGTCATGAAGTGCAGTCTATCATGAATTATAATGCAACCCATCATTCTTATAAATAGAACTGCCACTTGTGGCCACAGTTGCCATAGTTACAGTCTTGATAATCTATATTAATTGTCAATTTTAACTAAACAGGCAAAAATATTCTGGATAAATTAGATTTGATTTCAAGGTTTAGTCTAGACTCCTGGTGTTCACAGAATCAAAAATCTATCACAGGCATAATATGATGTGGTGAAGACCAAGTCATGGCCACTCAGTATTAGTTGAGGTTTTTTTCTGCAATATGACAGGTGTTGCAGTGTTGTCCTTGAAAATAATCATTTTGCTCAGCTCAACTGGCCTGGTCAGACACATGCTGGACAGAAAAAAGGATCTGTAGCATCAACAGACTTGCAGAAAATAAACAGGACTCCTGTGTGTGATGAAGTTGTGCTCAGAGTTCATCAGCCTCACTTTTCCAATGCCCAGCCAAGGTACTGACCCTGAATACGTTTGCATGGCACGGCACTTAATGGGATCCAGGGACAGCTGAGCTAAACCATGTCAGGGTGAGGAACAGATCATAGTGCCTAATGCATATGACTCAGTGCCCCTGACTGTTTTGTGTGCAGAAATTCTAATTCCACATCAAGGGTAAAGCAGAAAAGTAGTCCCTGAGGTTCTCTCTCTAGCTGATATGACATACTTTTTTTTGTAGTTGGATGTATAAAATTAGATTGACGAGGTAAAGGAGATATCACACAGGATGTAGATAGCACTGAGGATAATACATGTCTGATTTCAGGTTGACCACAATATAGTCAAAATATTTGACTTTATATGAATGAATACATGGGATAAAACAACATTTTATCATGGGTATGTTGCTTCATAAGTGAGGCATCACAGCCAGGAACTAGTAGCAACCTCATGAGAATATTTACTCTAATGGTTGACCTGTGGCTCTGCCATGGGCCCATCCCCCTCTGCACCTTATCCCTGATCTAATTATTTCAATTTGCCATCCTGTAGATGGATGAAACTTTGCTTGTATTCTGGCTACATGCCTGTATTGCTTCCTTGCATCTGAGTGGCCTTATTTAGCATATGCCTGCAGTCTGAATAATAAAGAACTCTGAATTCCTAATCACTCATTGCAATATATTGCAATGAGTGATTATATATATATAATTGTCTTCGAGATATTTCTTACAAGCCTGATAAAGGAATCGTTACATTAGATGTCCACAGTAACGACTCTGGAAGCCTATGTATGTTTTTTATTTTTTTTGCTTACATCGTCCAAGAAATAAGTTGAAGCTGACCTTTTCCAATGTCACATTATAGATTTGAATGATTATAATGACATTTAGCACAAAGCCTCTGAAAATGACACCTCCCATGAATCACCAGGGCTCAACCATGGTCAGTCCTTGAACGGTTTGATTGAACGGCTGCTAGATTAGGTTAATTTAAAAATAAAGACATGCACAATTAAAATGCCATTGAAGACGTGCGCGAGAGAAAACATCATAGCTAAATGTGGGTGATTAAGTCTCGGTCCATAGTTAATGAGCATATTGCAGCAACAACTCTCTGTTAAACCTCCCATCAAAGACTAAGCTCAATTGATCTGGGGTGACGTGATTCATTTGCTGCAGGGTGTCTCTTTTCTTTCCCTCTCTCTGATCCATACCTCCACTTACCTCAGGATCCGACAGCTACTGGCTCTGTCTCTGTGCTGCAGCTTATGCACAGCTTAACATCAGCCTGATAAAACACAAAGGTTATCCTTCCAACCTTTATCGATTTAGTATTGTTACCCTCCACACAGACCAGCAGCCTCACCAAAGCCGAGTGGATGTGTGAGGGAAATCTTAATCAGCCTTCTCTAATGCTATCGGTCACTGTGGTTTTGGAAGAGAGCAATTATTGTTTTAGAGCGATTGTTTCAATAGGCAGGAGAGAAATTGGTTGCCGATGCTATTCATGCCTTTGTATTGGTTTCACATGATTGTTGGTTCTTTCCAATCACAGGAGCGACAGACAGAAAGTGACGTATTACAATAATGTGCAAGGTTGGAACATAATGCTGCTGTTTCCACACTTAAATGGCAGTAAAAGAATAATGTGATTGTGACAACACTTTCCAGGGCCCAGTCCTGACATTAAAAAGGCCACAGTTTGAGGCTCACTGATGAAGGCTATAGAAAAAGTAAGGTAAAGCACTGCAATTGAAGGTTATAGTTTCACTGAAAGCATAGAGAGGAGATCATAACAGTACAAGGCCTGACTAGAGAGGAAGGGAAGATATTATGAAACATACAGCATGTGCATTTGCCTCCTGAGGCCATCGACTTTTCTTTTCGCTGAGAGACGGGTGAATCAAAAAAGGCTTGGTGAAATTCAATTTCCCACTCATAATAGACTGTTGCTTACTCTAAGAGTAGAGATTATGATTATTGCTTATAAACCTTAAATTACATCTGACAAGTCCCAAAGACAGGGGCAGACATAAAGAGGACTTGGTATTACACAATGACAGGTAATGAATAGCAAAATGGGCAAGCCTGCCTAGGCCAATGAGAGATGCAGGTTGAAATTGCACTGCCTGTTTATTTGTCCTTAATGAAAAACAATTTATCTAAATCACCACCAGGGCGGGTTACTGGTTAAAGCTCTGGAAAGAGGGTTTGAATTTCTGTCAATGACAAATGTGCTGCTGTTTTTCCAATTCATAGTGAATTGACACGAGAGAGCCATTAGACCAGCAGTGCACTGGATACACACAGTTACTCCACACAGTCCTTGTAGATGCATGGGCATGCCATAATAAACACTCTGTACTGAGAGATAAACATTTAATGCTGTACATATTTTTGAAATGAAATAAATTATTGAGTGTAGAAATTCAATTGTAGTGACAAAGTAACAGAGAATTATCACCGGACTCTACAGCTTTTTGCTCTATTGGGCTTATTTGTTGAGGTGGTGTGACTTGTGTCCAGCCACTGCATGGAGCTCTTTCCAGTAAACTCACTGTTCATTAACCTGCCTCGCACTAAAAGGCAGAAACCTGAAGAAAGAGGCTGAGAGAAAAGTGAATAATGGCTCATTGCTAAATGTTTCAAGGTATTGTTTTCCCAGCTTGCTCTTCACATGCTGGCTCTTGCACATGCACATGCTGGCTCTGCACACCTTGTGACACAGTCATACTTGCCATAACTATTTTTTCAATCCATACCTTCTAATCTGTGTGGGTGGCCCATGTTTGCATAGTGGAAGAGAGTGCATAGAGTCCCTTGATTGGTATGTTGGTGTTTTGATCCTCCGCGTTTCAAACCCAGGCAGGTATAAAAACAAAAACTAAACTCACACATGCAGATCATGTAATGGGATGATCCACGGGACCCGCTTTAAGGAAGAAGTCAGGTTATGTAAGTCCACATGGGATAAACAAAATGGAGCCATTTGCTACCCGTTTTCGAAACAGTAGTCAGTGTTTGTTTTTATTTATGATCAGAATTGTTGACCTTACTTGAACAAATCTTACCTGCCACTGGAGTGTCAGAACTCCTTTAAGGACACAGTCTCTGACCTAGAGCTGCTTTAAAACAAAACTAACATCTCACTGTCTTACAATATACTGTAGGACCCTTGAACTGGGAGGACTTGTAAAACATGTCACCTTAGAATAGCCACATCTATAAAGAATAAACTTCAACACCATTATTGTGACATTGTTTGAAGGGACACTTTATTGTAAACAAGTCTACAAAATCTGCTGAAAAATGATTTACATTTGAAATTCCATACCCTGAAAAATAAGCTTTTACACGTGAATAATCGTACTCAGTGGCAC
Organism: Selene dorsalis; assembly: GCA_900303245.1. Classification (NCBI taxonomy): domain Eukaryota; kingdom Metazoa; phylum Chordata; class Actinopteri; order Carangiformes; family Carangidae; genus Selene; species Selene dorsalis. The sequence continues at coordinate 69,005 of OMNW01034704.1, read as the reverse complement.
AGCTTGATTCAGAAGAATACCGGCCTCTTAAAATACATTATACACCTATTCAAACACCTCTCCTTTAGTCGAAGAGGAATTTATGTGATCATTTTATATCCTTCAAAGAGCCTTAATGTCATTAACTGAAAGAAATATGCAGTGAGCAATTCCCGTTCTTATTGAATTCTGTAATAACTGTGAGCTCTGTAAGAAATATTCCAAGCATGAAATTGGAGCTTCTACCACTGTGGCACTGTTGAATTTGAAATGTGAATTTCTTTGGAAGTAGAAACACAAGAGATGACATGTGTGAGGACAAGCTCATGAAGAAGGCAATATGATGCATGTACAGCATTTATTGTAACTGATTTTTGAAGTCACCTGTGAACATTTTGGTGTTTAATGGTTTCGGTTTATAAAACATTTCACCTTTTCTTGATGTGAGCAAGCTCTGTGTTTCTGTGTTTTGTTTTGGATGATGAAAACTCCAAGTGTTCACCTCAGAGTGCACAGGAAGAGCCACGGAGCCATAGCAACAGAAGAGCAGGAGTCACACTTATGAAATGAAGCTGGAAATCTAGTGGAGTTGTTTGCCAAGCGTTTGGGCTGACGTGTGCCAGAAGCCAGGGAATTTATTTATTTATTTATTTATTTATTTTGCTGACACTGCTTCTGCCTCTAACATCTCTCTTCTACCTTCTCTCATCTCCCTGTCTTTCCACCCCTTCACTCAAAACTCGCCCTTCAAATTCCTTTCTTCTCCCATCTTCAAAAATACTCACGCCGGCTCCTCTTACATGTGTGCACATTCTCCTCCTCCGCCTCTCGCTCTCTCTTTCCTGTTCTCAGATTATGGTGTTGACAGATCCGGAGTTTGAGAGCAGCGTGCTCATCAGTTCTGATGAGGGAGCCAGTTACCAGAAGTACCGCCTCGCTTTCTATGTCCTTAGCCTTTTATTCCACCCCACTGAAGAGGACTGGGCCTTGGCCTACAGTCACGACCAGAAGGTGAGACTGTCATTTATGTCATCTCTCTTGTGTCCACTATTATTACTTGAGCTTTGTGTTATACACAGCATACTTTTTCCATCCATTTAGTTTAGTAATTCACTGATGATAAAGCATTCATTCATCCTGAATATGAGTCTTATTGAATAACATCAATTCTAAACTATTATCAGTGGAGACGGCCTTCCTATTTCTAGATCCATACATTATTTAGATGTAATTTTGTACAATTTTATAATGAATGTGTTTTTCTGATTTGCTGGAGTTCTTGTCTGCAGTGTTTTGAGGTCATATAAACTAAACACACCCCTCATAAAGGTATTGAAGGAGATTCAATTCAGCCAAACAGTGAATTAGTATTTAAAAAGCTCAAGGGAACAGAAGGGACTGAAACGATCTGATTGATGGACTCAAACGATCTGATTGACGTACTGATTATGTACTGTCATAATGGACTTGTTGTGCAGTCAGTGCAATGGAAATATAGTGGTGGTAGTGATGTAGGTGTTTGGCCACATGGTGAAGTGCTGGAAGGCCTTTATTGTGAAACATCTGGGTGACAATTAAAAGCAAGTTTTTGCACACCAGAAACAAACTCAAAGATGAAGAGAGAAAAAAAGAAAGAGACAATAAACAGACAATATATATCTTAACGCACCTTTTAACCTGTAATCTCTTGTTTATGACAGATAAGACTACACTAATATACACATTGTAACATCGTATATGATAATTAACGTTACCCACCACTCCATGGATTGCTTTCTCACCAACTTCGTTGAAAACAAATGCACATAGTCAGGAGGAGGGTTAGCAAAACAGAGGAGAAGCAACCAGACTTGCATGGTTCTTCATTAACTCATTTGAAAAGAATGCAAAGGTGTGCCATAGTAAAACCTACCTGAGTTAAAACTGAGTGATAAACTAAATACTATTTTGATATGCTGATTACTGTATGTATTGAAAAAATAAATTTATTTCACTCATATTTTAATGTGGGGGTAAAAGAAGTCAGCACATACACATCCCAGAATATCACTAGTAAAACAAGGCTAAGTGAAAGGATCCTCCCAAACTCACAGCAAAGTCACTAACCAGCCAAACAGATGTTATCCTTGTCTTATCCATACCCTGGCTCATATTACTGACTCTTTTTCATTATTGTCATCATTTCATTTTTCTAAAATAACTTTATACTTCAATGTTTATCATATTAATGTATAAATATAACTGAAAATCATTATACAGCAACAACAGTGACATTCACCACTACAAAGCTATTGTAAACTCCATAATTTTTCTAAGTGGAAAGTCTAAAAAGTCAGTAAAACAAATAGAGACATTAGTATTAGCCCTTACTCTGGTCCTCTGTCATCCTCCCTGCTGCTTGTGTGATTAACTGCCTGCAGGTAGCTCAGGCAGAGCAGATTTATTTACTCACTTCACAATTAATAGTTGAAGTGTCAATTGAAACATTCAGTTAGTGCCAGATCATGCGTTTCTATATGAGATCCTTACTGGAAAACTATTGGAATTTACAAACCTGCTTTTTTTCTCTGTAAAATGTCGGAGGAAGTATGGGGGAATGACTTCACACTAAAAAGTGGTGAGGGTTGATGCTGTGGACATGAAGATAACGCTGGATGTGCCTTACAGTGCTAGTAATTTGGTTTATTATGGACTTTACCATTATTTTCTGAGCACAGAACATATCTGCAGTTGTTATTTCATCTGAGGAACTATATTTCAGAAGTATAAGTATATACTGGTATTAGCCAAAAACATCAGTCCCTTAATTCTCAGCCTTCCATTTTCCTTAGCAGTCTTCATCATGGTGTCACCTTCAGTGGCTTTGTCACACAGTATGGAGCTTTGCACATTGTCTTCACACAGCGCTCTGAGCAGAGCCCTGCCGTTATGGTCATCGAGTGACCTGAGAGACGAAACAGTCGTGCTGCAGGGGGTGTGTGGGTGAAGTCTGTGGATGAAGCCTTGAAGGCTGTCACTGCATGAACCAGGATGCCATGCAAGTTTTTTTTTAAAGGGAGTTAAAGTATCTACAAGGGTGAATAGTTAAATCTATAAATAAAAAAGTGTATGTGTGTGTGTATGCACATAGACATGCTGGAAGAAATCCACCCACCCACACCCACTTCATCAAATGGAGCTAGTTCGACCAGTCAGCTGGTGCTGTGACATGCCTCACTCATCATCAATCATACACACCTTCCCAATTAAGCTGCAGGGGCAGTGACACAACCCCCACCCCCATCACTCCCATGTATATTTTTGACGCCAAACTCAAATTTATACTGCAGCTGCAATAAACATTTCAGTCATGAGTTGTCTTCCTGATTTGATGTTGCAAATCTTTGTAATTGGGTCACGAAATGGTTTTCTTTAAAAAATCCCTTCCTCCTCTCTAAACTCACATTAAGGTCACAAGAAGCAAAAAACAAGTCAGAAGCATCAAAAACTTAAATTTGGGCTGTGTCACTGTGTTCCAGCATTAAAACTCAGCATGGAAACTGCTGCTATTTTAAACTGCAACGCTATTAAGATGAACAAGGTAGCCAGGTTCAAGAAGTTCAAATCTCTGGGTGGGAGTGAATTTAAAAGAGAGGTGTCTCCTGTCAGCCAAGGTTCTAGGCAAAACTTCAAATTATTTTGATGAATTTCAAGAAGTAAAAACAACCGATCAGTCACTTGAGGTTATTCCAAACAACAACAGTCTGTCACGATGTTAGTTAAAACAGCCCTTAACAGCTTACATTATCTCTAAAATGATCTATTAAAAAAACAAACATTATGAGCCTCAGCCCATAAAATAGACATTTAATGTATCTCAGTTATGAGGGGTTGATATACAGGATATATATCCACCAGTAGAGTCGAGCGTAGAAGTAGACTGAGACAGCTGAGAGTTGGAATTGGCAGCTCAACATTCAGGCACATGCACAGACAGATCTGAGGTGGTGCTCAGACACCTGCCCTTTGGGCCACTGACTTGATGCCTTTTTTTCTCCTTCCAATTACATATTTTGGTTTTTAGATTTTCTTCAAGTAAAAGGCAGATGACATTTTAGCTTCTGTGAGATTGCACAAAAATTGATCCACTTCTTGTAGAACAGCAAAATGTTGCACCTAGATGTATAGATAACGTCTTAAACTTTGCAGCAGCTGCAGCCCAAGATTAGAGACAAGATGATACATTTCTAACCATAACCTTCACACTCTGCTTGAATCCAACTATATATACATTCACATCGTAAAATAGAACCTACGCAGCCTTTCTGGTCTCGCTCCTTCCAGCTTTCAAACACTGAGCTGACTCAGCTGCCATCACTACATGGATCATCAGAAACAACACAAAGGTGTTACACAGTCAGTAATTTAGTCTTCATGTGCCTAATAATGTCATTATGTAACATTTGTGTTTCCATGAATAATATGTAACCTAGATGCAGCAATAGAAAATATACAAAACAACTGCGTAACTTCTTACTCCTGCCCTTGCTTCTATGATGCCAAATGTATTTGTAGTAGGAAAGCCAACTTAAAACAATTTGATTTTATTTGCTGACAATGGACCAATTTATTTTTAATTTAATTTGATTGAAATCTCATCATGAGCAGAAATTTATTTAACACAACACTATTGTTTTAAATCAGATATGAAACAGCTTTAGTTAAAGACTGGATAAAGCAAAAAATAAATATGTGTTATGAGTTTATAATAACACAGAAAAACATATTATTAACCACCCTGTCAAATCTGAAGGACTAACAGTTGCTAAGTATATAAAATAATACTTCAAAGTTGTGAAGAAATGAGCAGCATTCTCTGCCTCAGGGCGGTGGGGGCGTGTACACTGATGGCATGGAAACCATGCCCCACAGTGGGAGAGGTCCAGCCCCTGGACGTTTTATTGGTAATGTGCAGTCCTACATGTTTGAGCCCCCAGAGCCAGAAGAAGACTGGGGCTAAAACGTGGACCGGCCCAGTCAGACTCTGTTGCGGGGGGCATTTTACTGTTGGTTGTTCCCCATCCTCACTCCTCTTAACTAAATCGATCCACCGTTTCTTTACACCATCGTCCGTTGGAAACTTAAATAGAGGAACCGCTAACGTTACCATTCCCACTGTGATATCCAGGGAAGATGCATGAGCGACGTGGAAAACACATAAGGGGCTAACTAACTGCAATTACCATTTAAACCAGATTCAAGAGGGAGCGGAGAAACCACAGATGCTAGTGCGCTGAATGTATTGATACCTACAGCAGAGCAGGGGGGCGGGTGTATGTTAATCAGAGCTGCGTTACGTAACGCGGCCCTGATTTCAGACCCGCCCATTAAATCCTGAACACAGCGATGGAGAAACACAGTCTGTGAGGCCTAGCTCCACAATGAAATTATGAACGGCAAAAAGGCTTTTTACATGTTTTGAGGGATACATTTATGACCTATTTAATATGTTAGGAAGAAAATTGCTGAATTTGCTTTACCCGGTCTTTAATATCAGTATTTTGTCAGCGTTGGGCCACTGATAGTTCCAGTCTTACCCAGATAAACACTGTATTGTACTGAAGGTGTTTCTGGGAGATAATTATCATGCACGACATTGGTTTTGCTCATTTGAAATAGTAGTATATATATATAAGGCAGTGAAGGACAGGCAGATAAAACAACCTGGAACCTGCAGCTGGCAGCCCAAGGTAGCAGCTCCTCTCTCTCTTCTATCATGGATAAAGTCATCAAACAGTAAGGAGGATAAGATATAGTGCCACCTGATATAGAAAACATCACAGATGAAGGACAAAGGCACTCTGGACCAGACCATTTGTGTTCAGGGACATCTACAGAAACAAGATGAGGGTGAGATGGAGGAAGGCTATATGAGCAAGAACTAGATTTTAATTTAAAAAAGAAGATAATTTAAAATATGCTTTCTTTTCTATCTCCTACTGAGCAGTCCCTTGGTGAAGCATTACACATAAGGTACAATGACAGCTTCATTTCCATGTACTGCAGTGTCAACCAGGCACGGTATATCCCAAAAAGGCGGAGGAGCAGTCATGTGACAGGAGTAGTCACCGACCGCTGATCCAGTGCATTGCTTTAGTTGTAGTTTCTTTCTGAAGAAAAGTGGAAAAAGAGATCAACTCTGGAAAAGTGAAACACTGCTCTTGAGAACATGAAGCAGAGATCCATGTGACAAACACGATGAGATGGGCTGATAACCAAAAACACGCACTCCAAATGATGTCTCGTAAAGGGAGAGGAAATTAAAGGGCATAAGAGGTAGACACAGAGGAATCCTGACATGGTTCATTTCCAGATGAGAGAGCACCTGATGGCAGGGACAAGCATACTGATGTGTGGGAACTTCCCTGAGCTTGTGAATGTATTTCCCCACTATAACAGAGTACTGACAGAAAAAGCTGCCAAATGGAAAGTCACCAAGACAAGGCCCCAGGTGTCAATGCTTTTCTAATTTGAAGCACTACGGTGGAATGAAAGACACTGGAATTTAACTTCTGAAACCACTAAAGTTTCAATCCATGCAGAAGTGCCATTTAGAGGGCAATATCTTCACCATTTCCAAATAAAGGGAAGCTTATTTGTGCTCTGCTGCATGCTAGGAGCTAGAAAAGGCTGTGGCCCATTGTCTATGTGCTGCCAAGGCTACAGTGAGCTAACATATATAAAGGTCTTCAGACTAGAATATGAGCAGACAATAAAGATGTTTGTGTGTCCTGCAAAGTGCAGTGGCTGAATGTGTTGGAAGTCTCAAAGTCTAAACTTGTGATAGAGCACCTTTTATTTTTGAAGCTGGGTTAGAGGGTGATCTTCAGTGGAAACATTAAAGAAAACAATAAAAGAACAAGAATTACTAGACAACAGTGAGTTCAATGAGGTCTACTCATTCTTGTCCCTGTCCATATAGCACCACATAGGTGTATAAAGCCTCTGGAAACATGGCTTTAAATAGTAACAATGCTTATATCAAAGTCGAGTGTCTCATTAAGCATCCCCAAAGGTCTGAGTGAAATAACTAGTCATAACTATTAGAAAACTGGTACAGCTCATTTTGCTGTTAAGGCCATTTGTCAGGACAAGAGTGGGCGTGGCAGATAACACTCTGATTGACAGCTCCCTTGTTTTGATTGACATCCGCCCATGTCAAGCAATCTCATAGCACAACACAGCAATTTATGATTGGTTTGGAATTTATTGCATAATAAATGACAATAATGTGAAACAATGACATGAGGGAAAATGATACATAGACTGGCTGCTTTAATAGGTTTTGATGTTAAATATGACAAAATCACACAGAATGGCTGTTCAGACTTCACGAGCAGGTCATGCATTCGAAGCATTCTGAGTCAGTGTTGAGGACGTTTGTGTGAGGATTTGTTTGGCCTTCTGTTTTTGGACGGCATGGTGGAGCGGTGGTTAGCACTCTTGCCTCTCGGCAGGAACGTTCTGGGTTTGATTCCTGGGCCTGGGGCCTTTCATGTTCTCCCCATGCCTGTATCAAATGGCACTCCAGGTCCCTCCCACTGGCCAGAGACACAGCGGCTCTAAAGTGGAGGTGTGAGGATGTATTCATTGTCTGCCTCTATGTGTCAGCCTTGTGATAGACTGATCACCTGTCCAGGGTCTACCCTGGCCTTGCCCTATGTCAGTTGGGATTGGAGGCAGTCCCACTGCAATCCTGCACTGATAAGTGGTATGGATGGATGGATTTGTTGAGCTTGACACAAGAGGTAGAGTGTGATATCCACTAATTGGATGGTTGGTGGTTCAATCCACAGCTCCTTCTTAACCACATATTGCAACTACAGAGTGTCACACATAAAGAATATGTTCCATAAATGGTTAATGAAAAGAAGCTTACACATTATATTATTGGTTGCTTATTGGATGACGTGATTTCCTCCACAGCCTCAACACTTCAACTCAGCCATTGAACCTAAAGTGAGAAGCTTTAATACTTTCATTTTTAGCTTGCAACTGGCTGATAGTTATCAGACTGGGTCACTCTGACTTTAATCAGCTCTTAGCTGTGGTTAAGTGCAGCCCTGAGGACTTAACTCCTCAGGCAAGAGTGAAACTATTTAGTTTGACATAAGAATCCATGTCAGAACAAACAGGCTGGGTTGAAGTGTTTGTTGTAATTCTTGATTCTCTTTTATGAGTCTCTTTTTTAGACTAACATTCAGGTCAGTCCCCTCCTAAAGTAAGTAAATGATGATATTTTTAGAATTAGAACTCTTACTGACCTCATCTCTTGACTGTGAGTGGTTTGTGGAGACAATTACTCATTGATGTAGTCCCAAGTTGGCTTCTGAGAAAAAGGCAAGTGCTGCTGCCAGCCGAGTGACTTACGTAAACAGCCTGATTCAGAAGTACAGTAGAGACAAGATGCTCCGCACACAGGAGAAGAAAGTGGAACTGCAGGTATTTGTAGACAGAGAATTTCTACCATAAATAGACCGAGACGAGGCTGTGACCCTGTAATTGACTGTTCAGTGATGAACTCATGCAGTAATTGCATCAGGGACAAGGCCATAACTGTTCAACGGATTCAACCTGTGCTCATTGTTTTCAGTCAGCTGTTTCCTTGTTTGACATCTGGTCTTTGTCATAAACAGAATCTTGCTTAGAGATTTCATTTCATGTGAATCATTATCTTTATCACCATTATTATTATTATCATCCCCTTATCTACTGCGGCTGCTTTAAAGATGAACTATGCAAGTCTGGTCGCTTTCCCACTGTTTTGCTAACCATCCTCCTGGCCATGTACATTTGTTTTTAACGAATCCAGCCCGAAAGCAATCCATGGAGCGGTGGATAACATTATATCATGAACGATGTTATGACGTCTATATTTGTGCAATCTTATCTGTCATAAACAAGAGATTATGGGTTACGGAGCATCATCTGTCTGCTGTGAGGAGCAGTTTGGAGTCAGAGACACCTGATGATACGATGGTCAAACTGTGTACTCTTGATTGGTTGGAACAAAAACCTGCAGCCACTGCAGCCCTTTGTGGAATGAGTTGCCCATCCCTGCTGTGGAGGTTATGGATATTATGTATTTACCAAATTTCATCGCACTATTTTAAATTATTTTTAAGATATTTCACTAAAATCCACTAAGGGCGTGGGCAACAGACATGGGATCATTAAATCATTAGACTTCATCCTCTGGGACCATGAATGCCTTTCCAACCTTTGTGGAAATGAATACAGTACTTGACACTTCAGTAATGTCATATTCCTAATAGTTTTAATGATTTGGTGTCAGCTATCCCACAAACCTATCTGCGTTTGACATCATTTTATTCCAAAGGGTTAAAACTGTCCCTGTTGTGACTTTGTAGCATCATCTGAGCATGTGGTATGTCACACATGAGTATTACTGTATTTACTGTATTACCTGGTAAGACCTACTGCACTGTTTGCTGAAAAGTTTATGTATTGTAAGGATTGCACATGGTCGAGGCAAAATAGCACCACCTAGAAATCTTCTAAAGCACTTCTGCCTTGGGTTTACTTTTTAGAAGGTGGATGAAAATCAGCTGGTCCATAGACAACTGGTGTATTTGAAACCACCTATTAACGTACTGCCGACTACATACTGCCTTAGTACGTACTGTATACTGCATACTGCATGTGTGATTTAGTATGCCACTCCAGCAAACCGACGCCGTTCACACCGCAGTATACAAGCTTCCCAGATACATTTTGTTCCAACCTACAGTGATGAACAGGCTAAAAGCTGTTTTAATTCCCACTGTAGAGCTGTTAACGTGTCACTTTATCAAGTTTTAATATTTTTTCATGTAAGAAAGTAACCATTTAGATCCCCAGTATGTGGTCAGTTTATCCAAATGACGCCTGGTTGGAAGTTTGCGCCGACGTTTTAAGAAAAGTGAAGAGCCACCTGTGGGACCAGCCAACTGGGAGCAGTGGTTCATCTCAGAGGCAGCAGCCGGTCTCCTGAGGTGATCGCCCGGTCAACCTCCGTCGTCATTCTGAGGGAGAAAGCGAGCCGATTAACTTGGGTTTTTGGAGGTTTACCGCTGGCTGGTTAAATTCTTTTTGGAAGAGAAATGTTGGTCTCATTAATGAAGTCAAACAACTGTGGCAGCCACGTTAGTTTGTTCTAATGAAAAGTGACGCTTCATGTTTGTACTGGACAGAACAGCAGCGCTGCCTCGGGGCTCTGTATGTACAGAATTCACCACATTTCATTCAATTAATGTTTTCCAATGAACCGAGCAGTCTACATCAATTTAAATTTTATTAAGCTTTATAACAGGGTTAGGGTACAGGGCAAAGATACTTCCCTATTCTAAACCATCTTTGGTTAGGGTTAGAGGTTAGGGGTGCATTGCAATATGGTATACAGCACATGATGTACACTGGACGGCTGCATATACTGAAGATTTTTTGAATATTTGAACTGCTGTCCCTCCACCACACATGGTGGAGGGACAGCAGTTCCCCTATGTCTAATGCCCCTTTTCCACTACACAGTTTCAGCTCTACTCGGCTCGACTCTACTCGACTCGGTTTAGGTCCTTTTCCATTACAGCTGAGTACTTCATGGTTCCTCCTCATTGGGGCAGGGTCGTCATAGCACGGCTGCTATCGTCTTGCTCTGTTTTTTCGATCCTCTCGTCAGCTCCAAACTCACTCATCTGCACCTCGACACGGACCACAGCGTGGTTTTCCCCACAGCAGCCATTTAACTCACTTGAAAGAACAGCAACACTCTCAGTACAGATCAGTGGGCACTGTTGCCAGTGTGTTTTTAAAATTAGTGGGTTTGATTCTCATGTTGGACATCACACTCACGACTCTTCCCATGATGGCGCTTTGGCCAATCAGTTGAAGGCAGTCGGTTGACGTCACATTTTAGTATCGCCTCGGCTTGCTTGGGAGCTCGGCTGAGGTGTTACCAAAAAGTACCAGGTACTAGGTGCTAGTGGACAAGCAAAAAAAAACGTGAGTTGAGCCGAGACGCGCTAGTGGAAAAGGGTTGCCAAATGGTTTCCAACCACTCTGTGTTTGATAATAGCTCTGCCCTGAACCCAGCAATATGCAGATATTGGCTCTTCAGGAAGTAACATGAGATACCTGACCCCCACCTTACCCCTACATGCTTAACCCGATTTACTTTATTCTTGTTTTTTTTTGTTTTTTTAATGCTTGACAAGTAGATGAAGCTTCAAAGTGACACCCATTAATTTTCATGTAACAGCATGGCCAAATTTGATGAAACATCAACTTACTTTAACTCCAGCATGCATTTTACTGGCTGGCCAAAATGTTTAATGTCTGAGCCCACTCCTGAACACATGTGAATATTTGCTTTTACACATAGCGCCTCCAAATGGTAAAATGAATCTTCATGTTTTTCTCTTGAACTAACTCTCTTTGTGCTTGGTCTATAAACCATGATGGTGTGGTGCAAACATTGTGACTATCAATTCAGGGGCATGACTATGGTAGCATGTTGTTCGTGGCATAAATGCAGCACTTTTTTGATGGGCCAAACGTATGAAATTTACACACCCACTTGCTAAAAATGAATGTATTATATGGGTCTGAACAGAAACACATCAGGAAGTTCTGGGTGGCATGGCACTAGGACCTCAGATGCAGACAGATGGATTAATGTCATTACACAAGGAACAGTAGTAATACAATACATCATGGTAAAATGATCTTTGAGGGGCCTCTCTTTGAGAGGCCAATTCCACATCATAGAGGAATTAGAAATAAAAAACTACTGGCTGATAAGTCTGGGTCATAATTGGTTTGGGAAAATGTGTCAACCACTACCAAACATTAGAGCAAAATTAAAAGAAAAAAATGATCATGAGCTGAAGGCAGAGGCAGCAGCTGTGTGGGAGGTGTGCCTGTGCAAGTGAGTAGGTACGTGAAAACTTAACCATATAAACTTGAAACAGAGTGAGACAGCAGGTCAGGCATGGCTTGATTCATCAGGAAATGTGTGATTGTACTTTTGTTGCTTTGGCATGATGAAACAATGAAAGCAACTCTGAAATCAAAGGGAAATTATGGATACAGTGAAGCAGTGACGGCTACATGGCAAAGGCAGGCAGAACAGATGGAGTGAGTTGTTCGCAGATATGTATTGTCACTCCATTGTCAAAACAGCAGATGGAGGTGTGCTGCCAAGCTGATGGTGAAGAGTGTCAACAGCACTGAGATGAAGAAACTTTTCTTGTTACTTGGTAGCCTCAGTTCATTGTAAAGGTCTTCAGTCTTGGAATCTAACTCAGCAATTCCATGGGAGCAAAATCATTTCACTTACCTACTTATTTATTTATCAATTTATTGATTTATTCTTTCATTCATTTAGAAGTTCATATCAGACAGTTTTTGTAAGAGCTGTATCTATCTGCCACACATGGCTTGGTTACCAAACAGGTAAGTGGAAAGCGGCTTGTGATCTTAGAGGCACAAAGTGTGTCAGATGTCATGTCATGGCAATTGATTTTGTTATTTTGTAAAGGACATTATACTACTAATAAGTAATTATTGATTCAAGTTTGGGCCATTATTTGTATTATTTCAGACACAGAATCTAGTTTTTTAAGAGTGAATGAAGACCTGTGTGACAGTTATAACATGTTGTGACAGTTTCCTGACCTTGAGTTTGCCTCCTGACCCTTGGAGACCCTTTACTTTCACTTTTAGCTCTATCACGGAGTTTTCATCAGCACACAGTTTGCTTAGCTGCCATGGAACAGCAGATACCTCTCATCTAATGTGGTTGAGATGAGTAAGGGTTGGCTGCTTGTTTTAGAAATGGAACTAGAAGCTGTTTTGCCCACCTCCCAGCCTCTTGCTTCTAGTCACTGAAAAAAAATTACCAACATATTGGAATGACATGTTGTCCAACACAAAAAAAGTGTTCATGGCTGTTCTGAAATTAAAAAAACACACACAAAAAAAGAGCTTACAAGATACGTTTTTTGACAAAACATGAAGTGGCTTTGACCCCCCCATGCTGATGATACATTTGAAACTTTTCCCTGACTTTGCACTCCAACCTAGTAATTCAGAAGGAGAACTTTCATTATAATGGTGGTTCAGTACTCTCTTGAGTATTCAACTGTGGATTTCTTCATTTCATTCAAAGATGAGGTGAGTATACCCAATCAGTTGTACTCTCCCCTCAGAGGTAAAGGTTAGTCTCTTTGTCCTTAGTAAACTCTCAGTGTCCTCTGAATGCGTGTAGAATTGATTGGCTGAAGAAGGAGTCTTTGATATTTCAACATCCATGGTAACCTTTACATGTCACGTACATGACCACTGCATGCTTTGAGCTGTGGGAGCCGATCTTTGCGGGAGCCATTTTTAGCTTTTTATTGAAGCCACACATATTTGTCAGGGGCTGTGGACAGAGAAAACAGGCTGTGGGTGAGGGTTGTTGTCCACAGCTTGATGAGTGTGTGGGCAAGAGAGGAAAGTGGCAACTTAGGAACAGAGGGAAAGTGTAGCAGACATGCAGGTCTGGCATCAGCCACCAGTCATTAAATAAGTTCATAGTGAGGGCTACATGTGCAATCTAAGCCAAGTGAAATCAAGCAGCCAAAGTATTTCTGAGTAATTTTTGTAAATTATAAGTATCATGGCATTTTCATCTGAAGCATTAAAGTTTATTTTGCATCAGTATGCAAAAGACACATCGGCCAATCTACCAGCAGCTGCCTGAAGAGAAGCAAAACCAAGAGTGTCCAAGACACAGCGTCTTAAACTCCAGCCAGACTGATCTGCTGGGACTGCAACAGCAGCAACATGTCAACGGAACATGGACTCCAGGAGAATCCACCTGGATACTGCATCTCGTGTTACCATGGCAACCTCTGCTCTCTCCATGTGCCTCCAGCAGCTCACAGTATGGCTGGCCTTATCATTCTGCTCACTATGGGGTTGATTTCAAACATTGCATATTATTCAGTCAGCAAATCTCCCCTGTTGTTGTCATAGAAATAATTATTTGCACAGCCTATTCTAAACATCCATAACATCACCAACTCATCAGGCAGTTCATTACATTATTTCTTATTAATTTATTACTTCAATTGAAGTCAAGACTGGAGATCCACTGAATAGAGAAGTCACATGTCCTCTATGAGGGCTGCTTTTATTCAGAAATTGTGCTGCAAAGGAAATGAACCAATAAATGAAAGCGAATGAAGATTGATGGATCATGCTTGAATTCTACTTAAGCATTTCTATTGGTTATAGAGGCTTCGCTGACATCATCTGTTGGTGTGGAAACTGATGAGTAGATACCAGTTGATCTGCTGGTTGGCTTGTTTATCAGTTTTGAAACAGGCCTGCAGTGTATTCCCTCATTGTCGGTCCCACAGATACTGCAGCTGAGCTGAGCCCCGATATGACATGCTACGATAAAATCGCTTTCCAGGATCAAACCCATTCCCTTTTATCATGCTCTGCATATTTCTGTCCTGTAGGGGGGTGATGTGACAATTTCTTTATCATTCATCCATCTTGTCTTTGTGGAGGTTGGCAGCAGGATGGATGCAGGGTCTTCTCTGAGCTGTTGTCTCGCTGCAAAGAGCCAACGTGTGTGTTTTTGGGCTACAGGCAATTATGACATTTATTGCAGTCAGCAGCATCCCATAAGTGAGCCTGACAGTGTTTAAAAACCTAGTGCAGCAAGGGGGCACCAAACTATGACTAGAAAGCTCTTGTCACTGTGGCTCTGCGAGACAGAAGTCAGGTAAAACTGATAAAAAATAAGTGCCTGTACTTTGATTCCATTCTTAGTATCACTGGAGGCTCCTGGAACACATTATTGTTTTACTTCACAGCTCAGGTGAGGTGTTGGAATGGTGGATATTTTCTGAGCAGTATAAGGAAACACATGCAAACCAAACTCAGCTCGACATCACTTCATGTGTTTTCTGCTTCTTATTTAAGAACAACTGGCTCCAAACCTTATTTCACAACAGTGATTTTATTGCTGAGCTGTAGTAAGCATGATGTATCATCATGTTATTCTGATCTTAGCTTATCAGTCAGAGATGACTTCTTCCTGCTCTCCCTCTCAGTCTCTCTGCTCAGTGTGTCTCATGTTTCGTTCTTCCCCTGCCTCCTTAACTAAAAGCAATAAAAGTAGTTTATTTGCTGTAATAGCGGTGAGGATCAGTGTATTGGAAGTGCTGGTCAGCAGACTGCTGTTGGTGTTGCCCTAAAACACTGTCACCAACTATCATCCAGTGAAATTATTTATGATATTTATGTGTGCGTGTGTGAAATAACTAAATAAATAAAATCATGAACTAACTCATTATTCTTCCATAACCATAATGTTTTTGCTCACTTTATTATCTTAAGTGCAATGAATCTGTGCATGTTATTTGAAGAGGATAGAACAGGCAAATCGAATCGATTACAAATCAAATGTATGATATCTATCCCATTATAGATATACATTCACTAAAATAGATTCATCAGTAAAGATAAACAAACTAATTACTTCAGTAAGCAATTATTGTGTGTTGTGTTGTGGGTCAAAATACACTTTCTGATTAAAGAAGGAGAAGAAGTCAATTTAATTTACAAAAACAAAACATTCATTTAGTCACAACAACAACACTCATATTACACACAAAAACAAAAGGGGTGCTGGTTCATAACTATGCTGGGTGTAATTGCTGACAGTCATTTGCTGATGACAGGTTAGAAGGTTGAAAAGTAGCTCAGAGTGTGCACTACATATTTGTAGTTGTTTGTGCCTAATTAGTTATGAAGCCTGCAGATTATTTACACCATTTCCCAAGCTTGTCCTTCAGTCCCTGAAATAGCACTTTTCCTCATGCCTGATGCTGTTTTAAGGGGGGCACAAAATATGCACAGATGGGACTACTAGCAGCCCAGAGGTGGAAACATTATATATAATACTATAATAATACTAATGCATATGCACCATTACTGACCTGGTTATACATGTTGAAATATTCCTGTGCTGTGGTACTGGTGTAAGAAAATGGTCAACACAATGTTCAGTCCACAGTTTGATTTTCTACTACAATAAACATAAGAAAACACATGAGCCGATCTCATGTGAATCTCATGTACTCAAGGCAACAATATCAGGTTCTGTTGGCTTACGCTGAATTATTCAACATGCTCCAAATGCCTATTAAGTACATTTCATTCAGTCTTAGTGGTAGCCCATGCCAAGGGGCCATTCCATTGACTCCAGTTTATATATATATTTTTTTTTTTCTCAGTGCCTTCTTCTGCTCTCTTTTTCTAGTGTTCCCGTGTTCTTTGAAAGACAGGCCTTAAACACAATCAAATAAAAGACATTCATTTTTATTAATCATTTGTTATGTTTTATTTAGTTAACCAGGTTCATCCAGGGTACATTATGACCGCTTTTTCTTATTACCAACCCGGGACTTATATTTTAGGACAACATTAGTAATTTACTAATTGGAGTGTGAAATTATAGGGAGTCTTCCATTATGAAATGCCATTGCACAAATAGGGAGGAAAGGATCAAAGATTTATGGTTCAAATGTGCTGTGTTACCAGAAAAAAAACCTCTGTGCAATTTCCACCTCCTCCCAAGCCTATATAGTCTCAACCCCATTTCCCTTCCCCTTCCACAAGCCTCTAATGATCGTAACAGACCTCGGAGCCCATAAATCTTAACAGTAGGGAAACTAAGTGTCTCATCATTATGCAGCCTCCACCTATCTACTCAAAGAGCATCCATGTAAGGCCCCCAGGACAGGGGTAGCACTTGTTTAAATCCAATCTCATTTCAGTGAGTTCTTCATCACTTTTCCCCCTCTTGCACCTAATGATGTCCCCATGCCATATTGTTGTCTTATGTGTAATGGGGATGAGCTGAATTACTCTTCCACTTGACAAATGGTGATGACTGAGTTAAGCTGACAGAGTCATTTTTAGTTGAAGTAATGTTGTTGCTGCCACTTTCTCCCACAAGAAGGTATGAGGACTGCGAGGAGGTTTTTGTTGGACAGGATCAATGCACACCTGTTAATCTATGTGAACAGATAGAACTACAAAGCAATTGTTGTCATGTAACAAACATGACAGCATGATCTATGTAAGTCACGGCTCAATGGGTTTCTTTAGTAATGTGCCCCAGAACAAGTTGCCTTTCTTCTTGTGAGTTCCTACAACACTGTAAGAAGAACTGTAAGGAGAAAGTACAGGCAACACCCATATTACATCTCTATTACATATCTATTTCTTTTTGTTTGTTTGTTTTTTAAACAATTATATAATCCATATTTATCTTGCTGAAACTATATGCACTTACAAAACCTAAATAAATACAAGAAAAGAAAAAAAGAGAAATAGTGAGAGTACAGTATTGCTGGGAGAGAACCACTGCAGCTACAAAATAGCTGGGAAGAAGCCACACCACACAGAAACGATGTGCAAACATATGCACAACACAATATACACTTGCCAGTGCAGGTCTTGATCCAACTAAATATAGTTTATATGCAACATACACTGGTTATTAAAATTCAGCATATTATAGAGCAGATTGGTTTGGGTAAAGTGTGCTGGGCGGTAGCTGGCCGTCTATTTGCTTGTGTGGTGTGCAAAGAGATTCCAATGTTTTTCTTACAAGTTAATGAAAATAGCAACCTATAATAAATATTTCACTTTATGAGTATAACAGAGTCTATTAGAACAAAACCACAACAGCCTGCAAAGTAATGGAATAAAAAACAAGACATTGTTGGGCATGATTTGCTGTAGTGCAGTGAGTTGTGTTTAATTGTGCAGGGTTTTCTCTTCTCTGGATTACTGGGGTGAAATTATAGATCAAAGCATTGAGCCGGTTTGCAGTGAATTTGTCAAGCATTTTTCCATACCTGCATTGTGTTGCTTAAATTAATGACATCAAACCATAAACCGTCCCTGCAAAGTTGCATTTCAACCAAACAACCTTTAATTTTGACTAATGGGGGAGAGAGAGAGAGTATAGAGACTAAAAAACTGACTTTTTCCTCACTTATTTCTCAGGAATAAGAAAGGATCAACAGCGTTCTTCCTGACAGATGCACACATCTGGATAAGCTGTCTGAATCTGTCAGGGTCTGGGAGCCGGTGTTAGTTGGCACCAGCTTGGGAAATGGGAATCGCCACTTTAGCTACTGAGGTTGACTGCAGAGGCTGTGGGGACTAAACTAAAACACACTGTGCTGCTGCTTGTAATGGCCCTTCACTGTTCTCTGACACACACACTCACCAACATACATCAACATCAGTGCTCAAACCTTTTTTTTTCTTGAAGGCCAAAACAAAATTAAAGTAAAATAAGGTGCCTGCACAGTTGTTTCCCAGACAAAGTAGGAATATTCTCTAGCATGTGTTCCCATGGGAAGGCTGCAGCCTACCTAAAATGAGAAAGGAACTGGCATAACTGCCTCTCTGATAGAGCTGCACAGTCCCTTCAGTCCTTCAATATGCAAACATTGTTTGACTTAATCCACCCTAATAATGCAAATTTATGCTGTTAATTATTTCTAGCTGAATCGTATCCTGGCTAAACGTTTTCAGAAATGCAATGGGGACATCAGACTCAATAAAGTATTCAGGGAAGGAGGGAGCATACATTATTCAGGATTACTTTTCCCCCATTCTTTCATTCTTTTTTTCTTTTGCGTTAGCTCATAAAAAAGAATTTGCATTTTTCATTTTGTAACATTCCTAATATGGACGATATGGCTGTTTATGGCTATAGATTCTGGCATTGAAGGGACAGTCTTTATATAAGCTCTTTTAATTCAAACCTTATTTAACAGGATGCAGTGAGTCTATATCCCTGAGTGCATTGCTTTCAGGATTATTCTCTGTCATTGTAATCTTTGCCTGCTAAATATGATCCATCATTTAAAGCACTGATATATTACATATACCGACTGTAAATGTATGTTAGGACATCATGCACAGTAAATAGTTAGTGAAGAAGCTAGTTTTCTCAATGTGAGTATAGTCAAGCAGGGACACTGTCTTCAGATTGAACCTGATTGTTTCAACTGAAAGTGTCATACCTTTATTGCATGGCACTGCTGTGACTCAACAAAAGTTAGATTTAGTTTTTTTTTCTATGGTCCAAATAAAATTGCAAAATTTATAAAGAGCTACATATCCAACCAAGCCTGAACCTGTGCACACTGTCCAAACCAGGCCAATAATGGACACAAATCTGATTTAAACCTGACATATGTTTTTAAATAAGTTGTTTGTGTAGCCCCAATAATAAAGTAGAAGTGTTAGAATACATTTTTTTCGAAGAAGGTATTAATCATTTTTACAAATTAGGATGTGAAATGCAAGTGTTTTAATTAAAGATAAGTATAATGTTTCATATCTAAAAATAAGGACAAATAGATAATATTTTGTTTACTGAAGAAAGTTAAATGCCGCAAGAATACTGATACTAATTTCATGTTGTTTTGTTCTGTTATTTAATTGGGTGAACAACAGATAGTTAGTTAGTGTCACCTTGAGTGATTACCGCAACTTCAGAAGCACAGGGGAGGAAAGAAGGGAGACAGAAACCAGATGTAGAACGTGATGCGCATTGTCAGGAGAACGTAAGAGTAAATGTTGAAAAAATGGTTTCGGCATCTCCACAAGGCACTTTTCCTTATTAACGCAACACAACATTTCTGCTATAAGCCTGTGTCAAGTCAAGTGATGATAGGACGTACAATGGCAAATATTGTGTGTTTGTATGTATGTATAGTATGTACATTGTGTGCGTGTGAGTGAGTTAGTGTAAAGTTCATGAGAGCTGTAATTGGAAGCAGGAGGACTGTATATCAGACATAAATGGACTAGCAAACCTGCCGACAGGTGCAGGAGTCTACAGCTGAACTGTAAATCTACACCTCACCTGTCCCTCTGAGGATTCTGTCGGCCATGACGCACCCGAGCATCACGCCTGCTGCATCGGTGTCTCAGGTGGTGTGTGACTGTGTGCACGAGTGATTGTCTGTGGGCACATTAGTTACTAAGATGTTTCCTAATTATTGATTGACATTAAAGCCAGATCCAAATGTAGACTCTTTTATTTTGACGTACCTTTCAAAGTGACTTTTAAAGGTCCAATAAGCTATCTATTTTCTTTATTTTTAAGGGCCTTATGATTTGTATGTGAGGGGTAAAGTATTAGGTATTTAAGTTATTATTTATTTGATTTTAAAGTTGAATTTGTGGAAATTTGTGGACAGTTTTTCTGTTATTCTAAGTTTAAAGGTTAAATCTATGTAAAACATTAGACCAAACCTTAACGTAAAGTCATCTTTTCCATTTATTATGTTGTTTGGGGTCAATTAATCAAAGTGTAGTAATTAGTTAAAACTAGATCACTTTTCATGAACTACTCATTCTCAACATTGGTAAACCTTCGTGGTAGCTGAAGGGGGGCTACATCTTTTATTATGTATATTTTAAACTACAATTCTGAGTTGTTTCAAAGACAGAGATCTGATCAGATAAGACCTTAAGCACAACAAGGAAGCTTCTATTGGCTAACAAAACAGCCTTCTCAGCCCCCCTGCTAAAGGCTATCAGAGCTCAACACTGGCCTGGGCTGACCTGGTCTGGCCTGGCCTGGCCTGGCCTGAAGGGAAGGGAGGAACATCCTGGGCCGACACGGCCTTTGCAGACCGAGCTGGTCACAGGATTGGACAGAAAATCGAACCTCTACTTCCATGAGCTACAGCTACATGCTGCAGTATGTCTGATGTTATTTTATGAGATAATGTCATGGTGAGAAAATTAGGATTTTAGCAGAGCAATGGCTGAAAAGTGATTACGGGTCAACATGTAGTTGAAATGGGTGTTTCAGTCAGATTTCAGGTGTGTTCTGTTTTCTGTACTGTATATGATAGCAGAATTTTGAATTCAACTGTATTAAAACACTGTATGTGAGCTCAGAGAGCAGGAGATCCAAGGAGATAAAAGGCTGAGAGATTACACCAGACAGAATACAAATGGCCTACGTTGCCTAGACATATACAAGGTTTTGATCTAATCTTGTGTAAAAGAGCACAGGGCACATGATTTATAGAGCACATCTGTATGTCATGGCATTACAAAAACACGCAATTCAATAAATAATCTGTCTCAAAAACCGGTGTAATAATCACTGCTTTAAAATGGCAGATTCTAAATCCTCTCACAAACCAAACCACTTCCTACTGATCTATCAGTCTGTCTGCCTGAAAGGTGGCATTGAGCTTGAGCCAAAGAGGCTGCTCAGCTGCTGCAGTGCATTTCTCAACTCAATGACTCTCCAGATGGCAGGTATCTTTAGTGCTTAGCTCCCTTGTCCTGAGCTGCAGCAGCTCTGCTGCGCTCCATCGAGCTGCAGCCGGCCCGCCCTCCCAGGGTACTTTTAATGGACTTTAATTTGAAACACATGATCAGGACAATACAGACAGTTCACTTGCTAGCACAATGGAGATAATAGGGCTCCTTTTCATGCATATGGGTTTAGCAATTTACAGCATAATTATTGCTAAGTGGAGAGAAATGATTGCCTGAAGGCCCATGTTGAAGAGAGCTACTTTGTATAATATACAGATTGTGAGATTGTGCTGATGTTGAGCTGTTCGCTACACAGCAGGCTGAAATTTGTTGTGAGATTTTTGGAACTCCAACAACCAGTGTGAGGGCTGCCCTGTCAGGAGTCACTGTCATCTGAGAGCACACACACAGTATATGTTTGACTGCTAGCACATTAGTGTGTGACACTGATAATCATACAGGATAATATCTTAATTTGTGATGAAAGTGATTGAAAACATTTAATTCCAACTTCAGTTCGTGCTGCAATGAGCTTTCAGTTCATGAAATATCTTTAGACCACTTGCCTGAAATTAAACAAAAAAGAAGCAAATATAAGTATCAACCTGTATTTATAGTTCATATAACATTTGAAAGCTCATGATCACATATGAATCATTTGTAATGTGCTGCAGAAATAATTATGCATTATTCGCTCAAATGGCCTATGATACATCAATGTACAGTGTCAGTTTAATAGTGTGACACTGAGGCAAAGTGTTTGGAGCTAAATCCATTGATGTGCTGTCATTCCATATTAAAACTCAATCTTTCAAAACATTTGGAAAGTAAACGATCAGAGTAGACGACTGCCACTACTCATGGAAACACATAAACGCCTGTCATTATGAAAATGATTAAAACCAAGGTGGAAAAGATCTTTGATAACTGAAAGAGTATTTAAATGAAGGTGTGTATATTGAGATCAGGCTATGTTTAGTTTCTAACCCTAACTTACAGTGGAAATACAACTGTTACCTGGAAAACGCTCAGTGGAAGTTGTTTTAACATTACTTTGTCAAAAAGTAAACTGCCTTCCAATAAGTATGACAAATTCAGAACTTTCCTGTCTGAACGCACCTCATCAGTTGCTACCTTCCCACCAATCATCAAATTACTTTTTGAGTTTGGTTGGAACACAGAAATGAGACCAGTGAATATTTGCCTCTATACTTTCTGATTAATTGAATATGGCTCTTGATTAAAGGTAGGGTTGGATATTCTGGAAAAATGGTTTGAGCAGGCCACATTTTAAAAATATACAAGTCAGAAGTCCAAGCCCCTTTCCTCAGACTTCTCTCTGAAGCCTCCAGAGCACGGGATCGACCGCTTGTACTCCCAACGAGAGCATTGCGGCTTTCAGCGATACTCTCGTATGTAGCAGGGCTTCACTGCGCAGCATCGCTAACTCTCCAGTATCCAGCTTAGAGCTACATTGCCACCTACCAGACTTCAGTGTGGTACATTAGATTACTGGCGTTGTCTTTTCCACGGTGTAACTCGTTGAGGACTCTGAGCACGCACGCGATTAGTGCGAGAAGAGGGGTACACACAGAAGAGGGAGGGAGGGAGTTGGCAGTTTGATTGACACATCAGGATCCAATTGACTAGAACGTGGCAAGATGATTGGATGGTGTTTTTCCAGGATTGTCTGTCCCACAGGTGACTGACTTTTTCATTTTTGTGAAAAAGCATTAAATTAATTGGTTGCAATCAAGGTGTGAAGAGGCTTTCAAGCAATTCAGTTAAAATGCTCCAGAAATAGATCTCCAACCCCACCTTTAAGGCTAACCCTAACCCTAACCCTTATCTGTATACCAGTCATCATCATCAATACCAGAATTCCAGTAGTCGATGCCAATGCCAGTGAATTTCCACGATTCTCCACACTCATTCATTACCACATCAAAAAACAGAACCCATGTAATTCTGAATTCATTATTTTATTAAAAAACTGTTGCACATTAAACATCCAAGTATTTAAGCCCACTGTGCTTCACCAACTTCTTAAATTGCACAGAATTTAAAGTAAACAAACTAAACATGAACTTCTTCTGATCAGATACAGTAGGAGGGAATGAAAATGTTTTTCTGTGTACTATTTATTGCCTTGCTCTCAGT
This sequence comes from Selene dorsalis, assembly GCA_900303245.1. Taxonomy (NCBI): domain Eukaryota; kingdom Metazoa; phylum Chordata; class Actinopteri; order Carangiformes; family Carangidae; genus Selene; species Selene dorsalis. The sequence goes on along the minus strand of OMNW01034704.1, from coordinate 45,452 downwards.
CAGAACAATTCTGACTGTTCATTTGCATAGACCTTTCCTATACTTCCCTCCACAGGATCTTACTGCTGTGTATTTTGCAGGCTCCATAAATTGTGAGGTATAAAACCAGATCTCCTCCCCTGCATATGTGATATGTCAAGGCGACGCCGACAGAAGTGGTTTGATTTAGAGCAGATGCATAAAGAATTTATAGGAGAATTAATTAGGAGATATAAAAGTGACTTTTATTAATTGGGGAGGATACAGGGGCCTGTAATGTGACAGTTATCATTTCCATAATGTCCAAGTCTTGCTTCTTTTCTCAGTACTGTTATGTGTGATTGTGGAATTGTTTGTGCTTTGATGTTAATGCACGAAGCTTTTCTGGGTGGCAGTATGTTGCACTGGCTGCAATGTTACAGAAGGAACTGTGCAAATGAAAAAGGCAGAAAACCTATGGTGAACCTTCTGTTGCTGCAGTGTCATGGCAGAGATGTTATTCAAGTTTACGCATGATGCCATGACAAAAATTGGAGTAAATATGAAGCAAAGAGAGATTGTAGGAAATGTCTTCCACTCAGAGGAAATTTCGTTGAGGGGATTTCCCTTCTTTTTTGCTCTGAATGTCCTGTTGAATCACATTGCAAACTGTGAATCAGCCATAAATCTACAACATGACTGGGATCAAGAAACATGTTGGGGGCTGGGGGTTGTAAGGAGTACACCATCAGATGTATCACAGCAGGGTGAGCTGTTGTTGTTTATCTTCCAGTAAAATGCATATCTGCAAAACTTATTTCCTGCCTCTATCTCCCCTGTAAATAAGTTTTTTAAACATTGATTCACCGTGCATGATAATCAGGCTCAGCTGTTATTTAGTTTGTTGATGGTTGACAATTTCTTGTCAAGAGAGGAGGGTATTGTGTCTCTTTTCACCTGGTAGAAACAGAGTCAGTAGAAACATTAGCTTTACTCAGCTAGATTATTGTGACCAATGTAAGAATTTGCCTTACAATTTCTCCATCTTTCATTCCACAAACAAGTCTCTGCTTAGCTAAATGATCTCAAATTTGCTTGTGGATCATAATTTGCCCCAGTAAAACAAAACAAACCAGTGATTCAGAGGAGTGGAGCCAGGCTATGAATTAGGCCTGCATGATATCAGCAAAATGTTCAATCACTGTTTAATATTGTGATGAAGATATGACCTTGTGATAAACAAGCAAATGTTTAAGTGTGGATATTAATCATTCAGTTCCTGTGTCTTTCTGCTTTAATAGGCTAATAGTTGCTAGTTTGCTGATAGTTGCCCTCATATGCTGAATATCCTACAAATAACCAATCAGTTAAACAGAATGTCAATTTAACCCTTTGCTGCCTCCACCATCCTCTTCTAAATGAACACCAACTAACCTGCAAAAGGTGAGCTGGGGTCTTCTTGTTTGTTCTCAGAAAGTTTTCTCCAAGCACGGCAGTGTTTCAAGAAATGTCTGCACAGACAGGGAGTCACTGAAAACCACTTCAATTGCTGTACATACACCAGGCCTGTATGTAGTGCTGTAACACTGCCACACAATTGCACCAAAAACACAGAGAAGAAGAGTGGAAAGTTTGCAGTGAAGTAAACAAACTCCAAACATTCAACTAAACAGGAGAACGTTAACTGGGAGTCGTGTCAGTCCAGCTCGTTTCAGGCGCAGCATTCGAGGGACTTACTCATCACATTTCAAGCAACCATTTGCAATGTGTTAATCATGCATGTTGACATGATGATGATGATGAAAATAAGATTAATCGGTCAGCCTAACTATGGATCATCTATAAGACTTGTTGAGAGAATGCTGTTGTGAGCACCAGTGATCAGGCAGTGGCAGCAGGTTATGAGAAGCATGTAGCATCAGGTTTTGCAAAAACAGTGTGATGCAGATGAACAAAGACGGTACTGAACTGGACTCCTGTCATGTGTCAGGCTTTTTTTTACACCTCATATTGAGGTTGAAGCAAAAAGCCATGATTATGATTTTAGTCAGTTCTAACCCTCACAGCTAACAAACAGCTTATGCGAGTTTGCAGCAGCAAACCAGGGGCCGGGTCAGGTATCCTGTTAGGATTTCCCTGAACATGGAAAACCCATGTCTTTCTGTTCACAGGGGACATGTCTGCACCACCACCAACACCACTAACACTCTTTTTTCTGATTTCAAGGGTAGGCAGCCACTGAAGATCAGTCATTTATCTTTTATCCTGATTCATATTTCATCTTGTGCATTTTTGCTTTTGTTGTTGCTATCCAGCTATTTAAAGGTGGTATAAGTGTACTTTTGTTCATTTTCCCCGAGCATTTCCTTCACACCTCTGAAAGAGGGAGAAGGACGAAAAAAGGAACAGTCATGAACAGGCTTCATGAAATCCATCTCTGAAAGTCTGATGTGTGAACTTGCCCTGAGAGAACAGAGAATTTGTTTCTCATTTCAGTTCTGTGTTTTACTTTAACAAACAAATGTAGAGTGCTATCTTAAGATTTATTAAGATCTATTATTTATACATATAAACTGAAATCCAATATCTCTGCGTTACAACTGAGCTGAGAATACAGTGAAACAAAACCTGCTTATTATGCTTGTGCACCTGCAGCATAATTTAGATTGTTTGATTGCTAAATGTGATAAAAGCAGTGTTGCCTCAAATGAATTTCTTGTGAGACATGGCCCTCAAAGACCTTCACTCTAATCTAAACCACAAAGAGAGACAACCTGTCTTGCTTTGCCACTTGTGTAAACAGAGTTGAGTGTGTTTCCCTGTATGAATTGTAACATGAATTATTCCTGAGATGAGGCAGCTTTTTCACACACCATGGGGTGGCCTTTTCAACCTGTGGATGGTTTTTTTGTTGTTGTTGTTGTTTTTATACTAATGATGTTGCAGTGTATTGTACATCTATTATTTGATTATTCTAGGTGGCTATTTAAGAAATATTATTCTTAGCTGTAGTATGTTCTTTGTCACATTTTAAATTAGTAACATAAGTCCCCTCTGTGCCTTTAATCTGTAGTGAAATGTTATTTAATATCTCCAGATATTAGATATTGTGTCATAACAGAACAACTAGCAGAAGATTACAGTTGCTGACCCAAAACGTCTCCTCTTGACAGAATATGAGTATGAAAACATAATGTTAACACTACCACTTAAATGATATAGGAAACTCTGTAATCATATACATAAGTGACACATACAATAAAACACATCCAAATTATTAATTAGATTAGATACATTGTTCTATACAGACAAATATGACGATCCCCCAAATACAGATATTTATGTTTGTTTATGTCAGTCCAGTCCAAAGTCTTTCAATATATCCTGATATTATATGAAGTGGGTTTAAAAGGTGTTAGACTACTGTCAGAATGGAAAATAAATATGTTTACAATGAGAAATGAAAACAAAAAGCTCATAATAAACATATAGAATATTTGTTGTATGTTATATTAATAAGTTGTATAAAAAGGTTAAATGAATATTGTCAATAACACACGGTCACAATATGTCATACCATACAAAAATGGTATATACCTGTATTTTTAATCTACACATTTTAATATGGGTGTCTCATATATGTTATGAAGTTGTATCGAGTGTTATATGATATACCCAGATGATGCACATCATTGATGAACATCACTTTCAATATAAGAACAGTTCCCTACATGTCATGTGTCATTTGTCACATAATTCTGTATGGGGAGTTTTGGTGCACTTGTCATACTGTGTATTTTACAATGAGAAAATAAGACATAACACATATTTCATAGTTTATGAAGACAGAATTGACATTGTTTCCTCACCCTGTTGTTCTGACTGGGATTTTCTTCTCTTCAGCTACATGTTGCATTTCACAGCACCTTCCCCAAATAGTTGCAACATTAACTTAAAATTAATACTCAGGTCAGAGCAACCCAAATGTTTTCTAAATCTGCCATCAGCATGAATTAATGCGTTTAACAGTCATGATCATGCTTTCAACAATTCCTCAGCCATCATTTAGCCTCCCGTCCTTTGTCAGCTCCCCTGGCTGTCACTGACTCCTTCGGTGGTGGGGCAGCTGGCTGGCCGTGCTTTTGATTTATCCAAGTGAGTGGGAAACTATGGAGCTTACTTTGTGACAGCTCAGAGGCTGTAAAATTTAAGATGTCATTGAACTGATGAATGGCGAGAGGAGAGGCTGAGCCTGCCTGCTGGCATCATATGTCACTATCCGATGTCATGAGGGGTCCTGACTGCCATCCTGTTCCACCAACACAAAGCTGCAGCCTCTGTTGAGGCTGGAGGAACAACCACAGGGTTTCTGATCATGGATACTATTAGATTCTGTTCCACTTTATAGGGTTTTGACAAATGTTTGCTCTCAGCTAATACTTACTCCATTTCTATACACAGTCACACTCTTTGACGAATGCTTTAACAACAAATCCATGGTTTGGACTTTTTCAGTGTGAAAGCTTTTTTTTTCTGATGGTTTGGACTTTCGATCCTTTAACAGGAAGTTATGGTGGTTGGTTTACACATGTTAGCGTACACACTACACCTTACTGGTCTTTCCTGAGGTGGAGCCAGGGCTCGCAGCAGTGCTTTCAGTCGTCTTCTGCTTCCTGATGGCGACGATAAAACCTCCACATGACGAGGAAGGTTCATCCAAATCTGAACTAGGTTCCATATTGGGCATGGTGTTAATGCTGCTGGTAGCAATGCTGTAACAGTAAAATCATTGTTGTCATGATGCAACAACTTGTTCATTCATTTTCTTAGATGGCTACTTTGCTACCGAGCTAATGTGAGGAGAGCTTTGGTGACACCACTGCATCATAAGCACACGTGTTTACAAACCAATCAATGCCAATTGTAGGAGATGCAGCATACGTAGGTAGTGAGGACAGGATGTCAATATGTCATAAAAAAGTTCTTTGGTGCGAAAAACCAGAACCAACCGGGTCAAATGTAGACAATGTAGAAAAAACACCAACCTTGGTTTGGTCTGAAAAAGCCCACCATTATTTATTACTGAAAAGAGACACACATGGTCTTCAAGTTGCTGATCATATGATGAAAAAAAATCATATATAATATTCAAGCACCATCTTCAGAGTAGAAGCAGATTATTACTGCATTGCTTTACATGTTTTCAGGACACAGCTAATGCCATTTTTAAATAGAAAACACATCTGCTGACACAGATAGATTTTCCTTTTTCGGAGCTGACATAAATTTGCAGCAAGTGACAAATGTAGATCCTTTTATCAGAATAAATGTCAGATTTTCTGTGATAAAAGGCAACATATAGGGACATTAGGATAGAGCTCAACTGGGGCCACGGCACTGCCTTGGAAATAACAATGCACAGACACAGCAAGATGTAAAGGGTGCCGCTTTCACAGCATCAATCAATACAGTGCTGGGAAATGCACCTGGGTTATTAAGTGTTTGCCTTAGCATTAGAAATGTAATTAGCACATTGGAATTGGGCCACCAGTTCCATGTTGTACACCTTCACATCAGCTGAGCCATATATCATTCCGTGCGTCCATGCACCCTCATTCTGGAGGGCCTTGGTTTTGACTGGGTGTTGAGAAAACAGTTTCACATCCAAGAAAGTATATATGTATATTTATATATATTTCACACTCACAAAGGTCTAGTTTTGCCTGGGAAACAGCAACCACTGAGACTTAGAATGCCATTAAATGTCTGTAATTCATCTGTATTTACTTCAATGTAACTGCTAGATCATTTACTAATTTTCCTATTACTTATGTTCTGGTGGTCAAAAACCTTGTCAACCTTGTCACCATTTATAATCTGTGAGATGGGCAAAATTAAACGATGTGTGCACTCCTAGTCAGCCAATAGAGGACAGGGAGTCATCTAATATGTTACATTTTCTTCCATGGTGTGGACTGACCTGATCAAATGCTTCCCCTAAACCAAAAGCTGCTATTTCTAACAGGTGAGGGGAGTAGAGCTGCCTATGGCTTGAATGGCCAGCCTATCCTCAGATGATTATTTATAGCCTCAGTTACCTCCTGCCTGGAATTATCCAGCCGTGCTGCAAGCTCACTTGTCATTGTTCAAACTTTTAAAACAGCCAGCCTAATTAGAATCTGGACCAGTGCAGAAACATACATTCATCTTTCTAATAATACTTTTCCTTTCCTTTCTCTCTGATATTTCTGCAGTTGTACAGCTCAGTGGACTTTGGAAGAAAATGGCAGCTCATCCATGAACATGTGACGCCAAACAGATTCTACTGGTGAGTCAGTCATTCTTGTGTGTCGGCTCCTTCCCCCCTCGCTCCAAAGTTTGCTCTCTCAGAAATGCAGACACTGTTGCTCATGTTCTGTGTAACTGAGCGAGTGATATGGATGGCCTAGGACAAGGTGTGTGACTGACTAGTGATGCTGCTAAAATTCTGCAAATTTTCCATCCCTTGATACCGTCAGGCAGGGAATTAATCTCCTTCAGAAAGCACTTAGCATTCAGTGTCCAAGGGCATGTTGCATTCCTCTTCATTTCTCACACACCCTACCCATATCAGTCACATTGCATGGTGATACTAGAATATTATTTTTACATCAGTAGTAGAGGGAGACGGAGGTGAATTTCTGAAGCTGCACACATGCAGATACAAAACTGTACATACAGTACGTGGAACTATGACTAATAATGGATCCAGGATGTCCCTGTCGCTTCTTATCCAGTCACGTCTACTGCTCACACTCCCCTGCAGTGTACCCACAATCTGAAAGTGCACACTCATCACAAACTTAGACCTGGATCTGCTCCAGCTCATTGCTCCTCTCCTCCTCGTTGAGGTGACTGGGGTGTGCCTGGGTTTGCCACTGGCCAAATCCACCACAACTTGTATAAATCTGGAGCAGCTTGGTGTTGTGGTATGATCATAAATAATGTGTAATCCTAAATAATGTGCACAGTCCATGGCTGCCTCTACCCTTAACCACCAAAGCCCCTTCAAGGGCATCTTAAACACTGGATGGGGCCTCTAGCAATGGCTAGGCAGACTTCCAGTTGGCAGCATTTAGACAGTGGCTTCATCAGCCACCAAGGGATATGAAATATCCCAACAATGGAAAAGCTGCATCCATCCGCTATAATCCACAAGCACTGAAATGAGCAAGAAAGCAAGGTTTTACTGAGGGACATACTAATATGTGTACTGGTGACCCTGCACCACCCACTCAGTCTATCTGTCACATTTTGCTTGAGGGGATTCAGCCTTGAGTTGCAGTGGATTCACTTGGTACAATATGGGATTTGGAAGGTAGATGAAACTGTCCTGTGTTCTCTTCTATAAGTCAAAGATATAATCTATAACTGTAGCAGAATGTGTCGACCAGATCCCTCTCCCTATTCCATCTTCTACTCTTTGCACATTTACTTTCTTTTCCAGTCTTTGTCATTATGTTTATAAATTCTTCCATGGTTTGTCATTCTCTCCAAGGTCTGTCTCAGGCCTTGACAAGGAGCCAGATCTGATCCACATGGAGGCTCACACACCAGATGGAAGTGAGTGTCCATCATACACATACACACACACACACACACATTTCCAAGAGGAGTAATGAACAGGTCTCTATGGGAATGGCTTCCTGTAGTACAGAATGTGTCCCCAGGGTAACAGCACTGACTCCTCCTATAAACCTACTACATGAATCTTGGGTTGTGTTCGAAATCACTCACTCATTCACTACTCCCTACTCACTATATAGGGAATTGTATATAGGGGACTGTATAGTGAGCTCACTGGTGAAATGAAAAAACACTTTCAGACACTACTCCGCTGTGTTTTAATTATGTTATTACTGTCGCATAATTAAAATGTTCCAGATCAATGCCAACCGCGATCATGACGGCGACACGCGACCGCAATGTATTATGGGATATATTGCTTGACCATCAGTTGTACACTACCTTTCGCGCTGCATTTTGGGATACATTGATTCCACTATATAGAGTATATTAATTCTCATACACATTCAGACAGCACTACAAAATGGCGTAGTCACTATATAGTGAGTAGTGAGTGATTTCAGACAGACTTCGTCAATATGGCCTTTCCTCTCTTCCATAACTCTCAACAGAGTTGAGACAGACTGTGCCTGTGATGTCAGAGTTGTGTCACCTAAGCATTGCTTGTTTCATATTACCACAGATATGCTTGTTTGTAGTATCAACACAATAGTCAGAATAGATTGAATATCACCATACATACAACGGCTTCAGAAAGTATTCAGACCAGACACCTTCAGTTTGTGCACACTTTGTGTTAAATGGATAGAAATTAAATTATGGCCTAAATATATAGTCAGTTATCTCTAATGATCATTTCATTCTAAAAGGAAGTCTCTTGGAACATCTTCTTTGCTTTGAGTATCATTCAGATGTGATTCTGCTCCATCTGGACAATATTAAATGATTGGATATAGTTTAAAAATGTGCACACCTAACACATACAAGATCCCAGATTCACAACCCTCTGTAGACTCCTGAGATAAAATGGGGGGAAGGCATATTTTGGTCTTACCTTGAGAAGTTTCCATAATTGTGAAGCAGAAGAAGTTCACCAGGACATTGCACTTTGCTGTCTGGCCAAACTGAGTAACTAGGCAAGAATAGCTTTGATGAAGATCCCAACAGAGGTCCTCTGCAGAGATGGGAGAATTTGCCCAAGGACAGTCACTTCAGCACCACACCATCAATCAGGCCTTTATGGTGGTGACTAGATGAAAGACAATTTGAGTAAAAAGCCCATGACAACCTGTTCACCGTAGCCAAATGGCATTTTAAGGACTCTGAGTGTATGAGAAAAAAGGAGTTTTTGGTCAGACAAGACGAAAATTGAAGGCTTTTTTGTCTGGTGAACGCCAGGCACTGCTCATCAAGTGTCTAATACCCAGGGTTGGGAGGGTTACTTTAAAAATGTAATCCAGAACAATTACAAGTTACCCGTTAAAAAATGTAATCAGTAACTTACTCTAAGTGTCACAAAATTAAATTAATGTACTTGATTAATTTTAGTTACTTTTGGATTACTTCAATACCAAACATGCAAATTAAGAATGTCACGCAGCCATCACGCATCAATTCACATAGATTAGATCACTCCAAACAGGAAGTCAAACACACAGAGCATCTGGTAAATTTCAAAATAAAACAAAATGGATAAACTCCCGATTGTAATATAAGCACTTTATCAACACTGGTCACATCCATCAGCACAAGCAACAAGTCATCAGTCAGTCAGAGTCCTGAAGCTGACAGGACCTCACTGAGGAAGAAAAAATAATAATGGAGGTGGAAAACAGCAACATTTTATGATACAAAACATCCATTCTGAAAGAACACAAACAGAAAATACAAAAAATCACAGAGTAATGTTGAACAGCAAATCAACCTCAGAAAGGCAAAGTGATCTGCTGTTTACATTTTAATCTCACTTCATACATGGTCTCCAGCTGCTCAGGGTGCTGGAGACGGAGCAGTGGTTTGATCCAATACACTAAATGGAAACTGGGGCTGTTGGTTTGTTGTGGTGTTGTGTCGTAAAGTGTCGCTTACAACACAACAGGACGTATGTCTGCTTTACTATGGTTGACTTTAGAAATATAATCCTGCCAAGTAACCCCTGTTTTTATCAAATATACTGGTAATCTGATTACATGTTGTTTTCCTGTACTGTAATGGATTAGAGTGGATGGATTACAGTTAAGTTTTTTGTATCCTGATTACGTAACGCCGTTACATGTAATCCGTTACTCCCCAAGCCTGCTAATACCATCCCAACATTGAAGCATGGTGGTGCCAGCTTCATGATATTGGGATGCTTCTCAGCACCAGAGCCAGGTAGACCAGTCAGAATGCCTTGAAGAAAACCCCGCCCTGTAAAATTACCCCAAAGTTCCTGCAGTGGAAACACCCCTAGGGGCTAAGGTTCACGTTTCAACTCAATAATGATCTGCCGGAGTGGCTTTGAGAGTCTCTGTCCTCAAGTGGTCCAGTGAAAGCCCACAATTAAAGCCCACGTCTGTGAAGAGTCCTGAAGAGGCAAAGCTTGGATGATTTAATACTTATATTAGATTTGTATTTTATTGTAAAATTTAATTTCAAAATATGTTATAACTGTCATTTTGGGTTCAACTCAACTCAAGTGAATCGCTATTTCATTCTGTTATTCTGTTAATACACAGTAAAACACAATGTGGTTACATTACAATCCAATGTGCAGGACAGCAGAGGCAAAGACACAGTTGAATCTGGAGTGATGTGCAAATATGGCAAATTTTTGTACTTCCGGAAGCCACCGTAGTAAGACATAAATAGTATTTGATGTAATTCAGACAAAAGCAGGTACCATCTAAGAGTGCTGTCATTTTATCACTTGTTAGCATGTGGAGCATAATAATATTAGTAATGTGAATGTCTTGTGCATTCTGTATGTCTTCCTATTTGACAGATGTGCAGTACGTCACATGCAGAGCTCAGGTGTGCACCGAGGCTAACAGGAACTACCCATTTCCCGGATACATCGACATCAGCTCTTTGATAGTTCAGGATGACTACATATTCATACAGGTAAAGCTCTGAACACTCAGCCCCTCTGACTATGCTGTAGATGTTGGCAGAGCAGAGTTTAATTCAGCTTGCCTGTTGAAGTACCACTGCTAACTTAGTTACTTTATGTATATGTTATGTATATGTTTATGTATATATATATGTGGATGTGTGCGGATTTTAGTTAGGGCTGCACAGTGTATCATCTGAGTATCGTGATGTGGGCATGTGCAACAGGCACATCGCACGACGTGCAATGTTTTCCCTCTTTTAAGAACATGTTAACTTTTTGTTTCAGAAAAGCATCTCTGAACCAGTGCCTTGTTCTGCTGTAGAGTTCACAATGAGCCTGAAAATGACCCAACCCAACCTGCAAGTTTTGAATCCTGGACCTGATGTGGCCCAAGTCATTTGTATATATTTTTAGCCCAAACCAGCACATTTATCGGGTTGGTTGAGAACTCTAGCTCTGCTCGTCTCTCTCTCTCTCTGAGCAGTCAGCTCACAGCCAGCCCTATGTCATGCAGCCCTAATTTTAAGAGTGGTTCTCCCAGTGCCTGTATGGGTTCTCTCCAGCTTCTCCAGATCCCTCCCACAGTCTAAACACATGCCAATTGGCAAATTGCTGACTTAATTGGCCACAGTGAGTCCAGTGTTTTCTGCAGGAGTAACCTGTGGTTTTGTATGGATGTTGATGAGTGTAACCTGTGACAGCACTGGATAAAAACATATAATTGGGAAATTAAAGAAGCTAAAAAGTAGCAGAGTTGCTCAGAGCTCAGACTTGGACATTCATTTGTCAAAGGCTTTGCTCAGCATGAAGGCTTTGCACATCACCCGTAAGTATTTGTAGTTTTAATATTCATCTTAAGCACTGCATAGCGTGTCATATTAATTGTGATTTCTGTGACAGAAAAAATCTAAAATTGTAATGTCCTGAATTCTAAGCAACTCAGATGCAGTTTAGGGACAGAATAAAGATAATCTACTTGGACAATGTGCTAATTAGGTTTGTTACACTGAAAGGTCAGCAGGGAAAGTTAGAATAATTATGAAGCTAATTCAAATGAACAGTTTTGACTTTTTTTTTCCAGCACCTGTGTTTAAGAGAGAAAAGAGTGCGACTTTTTCTCCCTTCTTGAAAGTGTGTCTTTAAGGCCAGACTCAGGAACAGGCTCCAAAAAAAATCATGAAAATATCTTGCTCCAGAGAGTAGATGATGAGAGTGGATGACCTCCAAATCCCTTGCCTGATACTATTACAACATGCTACCAACCATCATTTATAAAATCCTACAAGAGTTCTCAACGGGTCGGGCCGGCCCGAGGGCCAGGTTCAGGCAAACAATTAATGCTGGTGTGTCGGGCTGCGTCAGGTCCGGGCTTAAAAACCCGCTGGCCGGGTTGGGTCAGGTTGTAATTTTCAGGCCCATTGAGAACTCTAAATCCTACACACCCTGAACCCCTCACCTCTCCATATGTACACCAAGGATCACACTGTCAGACATCAGCCTGTGCTAACCTTCTGTACCTGAATCACTCAACTGTGACCTATGAGTCCATATGTACCTGAGTGCAATCAAATGTGCATTTAAACAATATGTTTGAGGACATTACACTAATGGAAGTCATCATTACAAAAGTCTGTCTTTTACTATTGTTGTAGTTGTTGTAACAACTGTAACAACAATTCACCAGAAAACTGATTTTTCAGAAACCTACCTGAGGCACCTACAGGCAAGCCCCTCTTTCAGAACCCCTCCCACTCCTGGCAGCGCATTAAACAAAGAGAAAAAATAGAGTTGTTCTCCAAAGATGCTTAAATCCTGTTTGACCTCTCTGAAGTCTTTCACAAGCACTCAACCTAAACCTCCCCCTTCACTTCGAAGACCCCCACATTTTAACACGTACACGTCACAGATGAAAGATCCTGAAAGGGATGGGAAAAAGAAAATCAATCATACCAATTCCTCTTAAAGTTCAAACCGCCTCTGGTTACCCAGCCATCGATCTCCTGCTCCTTTACTCGATTGTATGTGGGACTGTTCTGTGGTGCTCACTACTAGGCTGTTATATTTCCTCTCAGAGCTTGTTTTCTCTCTTCTGACCCATTCGGAGCACTTACAAGATGAGAATCAGTCCTGTCATACAACATTAATACTAAGATCACTTCACTTCAGCAAATAGCTCCAAGTTTGGTTTGAAGGTTTTCCTACAATGAATTTCATTTTGATAGGAGAGAAAAGTGGGTTACGGTTCTGCAATCTCACTTTGCTCTGTGTCTCTATGCATGTGTGTGTGTATTAAGTGCTCAGCTTTTACTGCCTTGAGGCTAATGACAATTCTCCAACACCCACTATCGCTGTGTTTTCTTGCTGCATAAGCTAACAAGTAACAGCTTGGAGTGTTTGCAAAGGGGTTAGATCATTAAGGACGACTCCTTTTTTCCTAGACAGCAGATGAAGCTTGGGTAGGCAACTTAAAGATTTCTCTTGACAAAGAATAATGAGACTATTGATTGTTCTACGAGATATTTACCAAAGTCCACTTTGAAACCACCAAGTGCACTGACACCTGGGGAAGGCAGCGTCCTCTGAATGCAAGCCAGGACGTTGCTACAAATGGCCAAGTCCAACAAAGAAAAAGAAATTCCCTGTGTATCCAGCAGCGCCTTGAAAACCACAGAGGGGAAAGAGAGAAAGAGAGATTGACGTGTGTGTCGACACCCACTATCTTAATTGATTAGATGAAATACAATATGTTGTCAGTGATGAGGTTGGACATGAGGTCTCAGTACAAGGTGTCCTCTGTATTCACTCCATCACAGTAGCACCAAGAGACACTGTGGAAATCAAATGATGCCAAACAAAGGTCAAATTAAACCAAAGCCCCAGATAGTGGAGGAGAGAGGATCTAGTATATGCAATTAACCGGACTTTGTTTCATGTGTGTAGGTTCCGACGTCAGGTCGAGCCACTTATTATGTGTCCTACAAGAGAGAGTCATTCATACAAATCAAACTGCCCAAATATTCCCTGCCCAAGGTAAGTGTCGGTTTTATCAACGCAAGGATTTTCACTTGCCATTTTTATCCTTACTCTGTATTTTATATAAGACTTATACATTATGTTTCCATCCACTTGTCAATCACATTATCTGAAGATCACTAAAAATATGAATGAAGCTGGTAAAGCTGGTAAAGGTGCGTTTCCATCTAAAAGCTGTAAATCAAATAAAATCCATGTGTAATGACGTCTCAAGCTGTTTTACGATCCAATTGCTATATCAGATACATTTCTTGCATTTTAGAAACCAAATGCGCACAAACCAAGTGTAACGAGGCACTGGAGTCGTTGCCTGGAAACCACTGAGCGATACAAATGCCAGCCACTCTTTCTTTGTTTACTCCCACTATGTCTTTGAAAAGCTGGAGACACGTAGTGGAACTGGCGTAAAAAAACATGATCGCAGTTCATATTCATCCAGCAAAGAACTGTTCCCATCAGCATTTATCACATAAGCCTTTTATCGCTCAAGAGAAAATCTGATGAGAACGACAGTACAAACTTTTTGTCGATATTCATGTCATGTAATTGAATTTTACTGTTTCTATGAGGCATTTTTGATTCAATACAACTTAATGCTCTGTGTTAATGGAAACATAATTATAGTAAAGCATTTTAATTTCAATAATGTTAATTCACAGTTTCCATATTTTCGTATGTGCTTGAATTTGTTGGTGTCACATTGGAAACATTTATTGGATTGGGAGGACTGGTAGAGAAAAATGCATTATAATTTAGTAGTCCCTAGTTTCCCTTAAAGCTGGAGTACTCCTCTTAAATACTTACTTTTCCATACTTTAAGTCAAAGTAGCATACTGACAGTGAGCACCTGGGTGAGCTATCCCTTATCGTATCTCATCAGCCATTTATATTCACACTACAGCATTGATCTCATGACCAGTGCCACAGTCAGCATGTTCTAATCCGTCACCTCTCTCACCTCCAGTCATAACTCCTGCTTCCTGCTCTCTGATAGGATTTACACATCGTCAGCACTGATGAAAAGCAGGTGTTTGCAGCAGTGCAAGAGTGGAACCAGAACGACACCTATAACCTCTACCTGTCTGACACCAGAGGGATCTTCTTCACCTTGGCCATGGAAAATGTAAAGACCACCAGGGGTATTGGAGGGAACCAGATGCTAGACCTGTATGAGGTAGGCACCCATTGATGATGTATACAGTGAGGTTTTGATTGATTGATTAATTATGATGAATTGATGATTTTTATTTTCCATTGCACGTAATGATCTTACAGTGTCTGTGACGAGTGCATCAATACAGCTGTTAATCATAAGTGACCCAACAAATACATTGCTGCTGCTGAATTTTCTGGCCTCTAAGCCCTGCATGATGTTCCTCTTTGAAACAAGGCCTACTACATTTTAAATGCCCACTGCTGATAAAAACTTGAATTTGTTGGGCAAAAAACAGAACCAATGGACTTCTAAATTCCCTGCTTTATTAAAAAAAAAAGTTTCACATCAAATTGCAAGTATTTAAGCCCACTGTGCTTCAACAACTTATCAAAGAATTTAAAGTGCAGGCAGCAACATGAAGGTAAAAACCGTGTTAAAATGGTGAATATGGCTCAACACAAATAGGAAGGAATACTGTTGTTCTCAGTAATTCACTTTTAGGCTGTTTTCAAACATACTGCTGCAAAAAGTATTATATTGTGTCATTTTTCAGCTCATGTGGTCCACATTCACACCATGGATCTATTATAATCACTAATTCAAACACAGATAATAGATCCATGGTTCACACACGTTTATTTTCACTCTGGTCCAAACAGCACACCACTGGCAGAGCCTCATGTTTCCATGATGACTGACGAGTGGCGCGTCATGTTTACATGACTCAATTAAACTTGTGTCGTACACCAGGCAGTTGGAGCGGATCAAGGTCCAGCTGTGTTCACATAATAAACGGACTGCACCAGAGTTCAACTGTAGCTGTACCAGACTACCCCTTCAGACTGTGTATACTGACCGTGTCAGTTCTGACAGGAATCCACACAACCTGCCGGGAGCAGAGTTACATATACTCACAGAACAGAAAAAAGAATGTATCGACGTAATTTTTGCATGTTAGCGTCGGCTGGATAACAAAATATCGGTTTTCATGACAACCCTAAAAGGTTTATGTTTTAATGTTTTAAAAGAGACACATTATGCCCCTTTTCCACACATTAAAACAGTTTCCAGGTGTCTTAAAGACATGTCTGTGACATGCTTCGGTCAAAATACCCCAAGGATCAAACATCACAGCTCTGTTCATCTGCTCAAAACAGCCCTGTTCAGAACGGCTGCTTTCAGTGTCTGTCCCTTTAAAGACAAATGAACCACTGATAGCCCCGCCCCACCCCTTCTACTGGTGCTCACAGGTAGGGGTGGTATTATGCAAATTCAAAAACTAATGACATCAAGGAGGAAACACCTTGAAAAACCACATGGATTTCAATCTAAGAAGCCTGCAAATTACAGATTATTTTGTCAAGTCTCACATTTTGGGGGCCAGAAGGCAAGCCAAACACCAAATACATGTTAAAGAGCCTTCAAAAAGTGATATTTCCATGAAATGTGTCCTTTAAAACTAAAATGCAGTATTGTGGATCAGAGTCTCAAATGGTCTTTATAGCTGATGGGAACAACAGAGTATGGTGATAATTCTCTGTGGATTTGACAGTGATTGCCTTCAAATAATAATGTGATTTACAGTTAACATAAATATCGTGATGACCTTGGTAGCTTACTGGCTAGCAGTTGCGCGTGTTTGCATTTGTATTCAGCAGGAAAGTAGAATTCCCTCCTCCTCCACTCCCAGGTGAAACTGGTTTATCACGCCTGTACTGGCAGGTGTGACTGAGAGAGTGAGGGGAGTGAGATATTGGCCAGCAGCAGTGGCAGTGGTGTGGTAATTAACAATGCCATTACTTCTCCTGCACAGTATGTGGTGTTTGTGCGCAGCGCCCATTACCATGCAACAGTAGCTAAGGCATTTCCACACACAGCACGAGATGATAAGTCGTTTTAATTGTATTTGTCACACAGTCACAGCTCTGTTCTTGATCTGAACCTAAACAAGAGCTGGATGATACGCTGCGTCTCTGATAGATCAGACCCAATACACATCAAAAGATGCTGTGGGACTCATCCCATTTACTGCTGTTAGAGCCGAACAAACTGCACTTCACAGGCCTAATGTTCCAAAGAGAAGGCACAGCTCTGGTCATACCAGAGGGAGACTCAGCAAAATATGTCAGAGTTGTTTTGTTCCTCAACTTAGAAGTCATGTATCTTTCCAGAAGGTCTTTGCTCTCTTTGCACTCCCCTCCTAAGATTAATGATGCTATTTTCACACAGAAAAATTGGATAAAGCCAATTTTGTAATCACAAGCCTTTGTTATGCAAACTGATTTTCTACTGACATCAGAGCTCTGAGTCATCCACAAAACTTCACTTCCCTTTGAGATGTGGTTTAGCAGGTGGCTTTCTGACAATTACTGCTGATTGTTTTGGACTTGTAGCATTAAAACTTATTTATCTCTTCTTGCCTCACTATAAACAGCTCTGAATGACTGGAGGCATGAGGTGATTTCTTGTCAGTGGAGACCAGGGACGGACTGGGACTAAAAAAGCAGCCCTTGAGTTTGACTTTGCCCGTCCCAGTGAGATTCTGTTGCGGGGGGGGTGGGGTATTTTACTGCCCCCCCAAATCCCTCTCTCTCTTTCTCTCTGTCTTTAATCAATAAAAGGATAAACATTGCACATGAACTCAACCATAGACTGCTATAAGCATAACTAAACGATCACGAGTTGCTTTTTTTTCCAATAGGCATTGCCCAGTACGCCTTATGGCCAGTCCAGCCCTGCGTACCAGCCCACTGACCCACCGCCCCACCAGGATAACTCTCGGTAATCCAGGTGGCAAGTCCACCCCTGGTGGAGACTGTTGTTGAGACTACTCTTTCATAGCTGGATATAATACCAGACACCTGAGTGCAGATGAAACCAAGCAATGTAAATGTCAATTGATAATGGCCAGAATCAATAATTGCAGCTTTACTGTAAATGTACAGGTATTTGTTGGGGCATGGATTAAAATGCAGTGGTTGCATTTCATTGTTTCCTAACATGTGTACATGTGGGTCATGCACAGACGTTCCACTTGCAGTAAATGCTGACCAGTCACATCAGCCTCCTTTTGTTTTATTTAAGAATTCCCCATGGTATCATAACTACACTAAATCAACAGAGCCCAGTAAATACAGTATCAGCAAATACAGATGTTTTCTCTGGTGGAGGGAGGGTGTTACAGAGGTTCAAATGCAGGCTGTCTGCTAAAAAAAGAAAGCTCCTCCCTGAATGCATTTTAAACATGCATATTTTGTTTAACATAAATTCGCTACGTAAATAGCTTATCTATGCTTACTTCCACCATGAGAAATTCTGGATCAGGCCTTGAACTCCCCCCACCACCTGCTTGTTCCAGGTTATCAGGTAAAGCAGCAGAGATCATCAGAATGATCACCATTCAAGGAAACAGCAGAGAGAGTCAATCACATGAGGCGCTGCATGTGACATGCAAAGGATGTGGAATGGACTGATAGGTATCAAGGAGATGATCTGTCCCCACTGTTGCTTTGCATTGGTCTGTACCAACTCCAAGTCTCATATATATGAGTCATGAGGAAAATTAAAGCTGCAGGCGATGATCAGGCCCTCGCTCTCTCGCACGCCACTGCAGCAAGCTTGCGGCAAGGGCATGGTAGCAGCTGCCTGGCCATGCATTGGGTCATGAAAGCAGCCCGCATGGGTTGCGCAGCGATGCATGAGGCATGCAACATTTTACGTGTAACCTCCACCGTGTCCAGTAGACAGAGCCAGAGACCGAACCACAAGCAGATATCTGTCTGTGCATCAGGACAGACAGGGAAAATTCCTGTTTGCAGTAGGTGGTGCTGTGAGAAGGACTGGTGTTACTATGCAGACGTGCTCAGGGGTAGACTGTTATCATGTAAATAAAATTTGAACGTTAAGACCACGCATGATGGTGTAGTGAATTGCAGCGCTCTATGCATCCACTAGGTGCAGTCAAATACCATGCCAGAAATGGAGGCCTATCTGTGCATCAAATCTCAGAAGCAATATATCGCTCAGTAAGTTTACAGGACAGATGAAAAAAATGAATTATGGCCTTAATCTGACTATAACTGGACAACTGAAGTTCATGTAAACGCATTAGTCCAACTAATACCAGACTTCTCCTAGAATTGTGTCACCAAGTTTCACACACAGAAACAAATGTATACTGGAGCTAAAAGCACTTCCTGTTTGGAATGTGGAACGCTGCTTTGGCCACGCCCCTAAATTAAGAGTCACAATGTTCACCATAAATTATCATCAACACCTGAAGTATTTGTAAACCAAATGAGAGGAGGCATG
Organism: Selene dorsalis; assembly: GCA_900303245.1. Lineage (NCBI taxonomy): Eukaryota > Metazoa > Chordata > Actinopteri > Carangiformes > Carangidae > Selene > Selene dorsalis. Next base: position 26,334 of record OMNW01034704.1, on the reverse strand, counting down.
AGGTGATTTCTTGTCGGTGGAGACCAGGGACGGACTGGGACTAAAAAAGCAGCCCTTGAGTTTGACTTTGCCCGTCCCAGTGAGATTCTGTTGCGGGGGGGGTGGGGTATTTTACTGCCCCCCCATATCCCTCTCTCTCTTTCTGCTGGGAGCAACAAATCAACATGATGTTTTATTGATCCAGTAGGTGGCACTCAGTGTAATCTGATATGGACATGCAGATGTGTTCAGGGAGGGACCATTAGGACAAATTTCAAATTTTGGCCAAATCGGGCGATGCATAATGGAGGGGGACGAAGAGTGGCCATCGCCATGGCAGCATGTTACACAAAATCACAGAGGTGTCATTGTAGAGCTTCATCAACTTGTTGATCCTCGTGTGGCCATGAAATGAAGTGGATGGGTGAGTGTAGGATTAGTGGATGTCAGTGTAAAATACTGCGTTTCCTGTTTCCACAAGGGGCGCTATAGGTAGGACTGAATATGAGCATATGGAAGTGTTCCGGGCGGGGCTCTTATCATGTCCAGAAACTTGGAAGCAGTTTGAATAAAGCTGTTTGAATTTTTATGGCGAATCATCAAAAATGTCAGCACCATAGCCACCATATGCCCAGTGGCTCACAGACAAGCTTTTTAACAACTCTTCATCACCACCATGTAGAGATGAGGTTCACCAAATATGAAGTCAATAGGATTAAATGCCTAGAAGGAGTTTGTTCAAACATGAGGTGTCCAAAACTTGCCTAAACTTCACCGTTCAAATCAAAATGGCTGACTTCCTGTTTGGTTTTGACCCGTGATAGAAGAGACTTTTCTGTGCGTCTGGACATGTTTGTTATGCCTACCTATTTTCAACTGCTTACTCCAAAAAACCCATATGTGGAGGGGTTTTTGAAAGTTTCAAGGGGGCACTGAGGCATTTGGCCGCGCCCATGTCCGAGACCCCTATCAGATGTAAACACTCAACATTCTGGACGTGTGTATTCATTTTCATGAGATCATGAGTTTGTTAAAGTCATTACAAATCCAAACGTATTTCATGGTGAAGGATCGACATTCGTCATGCCACTGCACGGACGCCGTTACACGAAACTTTACAGCAGCTGTTATGTAGCTTCGCCAACTTGTTAGACATGTTTTAGAACAGGAATGAAGTTGATGGGGTTAAATTTCAAGGGGGTGCTTGTTTGTCGTTCTGCCCCACCCATGTGCGACACCCCCAAAATACATAATTTTTGGACCATTCAGATCTGTGCAAATTTTCCTGACTTTTCAAGCATAGGAAAGCCCCCAAAACATGATCACTGACGAGTGATCATAAACAGCACGATTTCAATAGGGTCCTCATCGGTCGATGCTCAGGCCCTAATGACATTTATTCAATTAAATGACTGTAGGTAGGTAGATCGGTAAATAGACAGGTGGTTGACTAAACTGAAAAGATGCTATAGGCAAGAAGAGCTCACACTGGTGGAGACATGTAGAATGGAGTGAGAATTTATGTACTGCACTGGTTATACAGGCAAAAAGTATCAATGTGTTTGTACATCAAGAAAGGATCTTACATCGTCCCAGAGTCACTCACACAAAATACAGGGGTTCCCCGCCTAAAGTACTAATTGTGGTGAATCGTTTTAATGCTGTGCTGTGAAGAGCCATCTGATCTATAGAATAGAAGAGAGATCTATTTTTGCATCATTCAATTTGTCAGCAAGAGAGGAGAGCATTGGTGATGTGAGTGATGCATAGAGAGAAATGTATGCTAGTGGGCATGAGTGATTCTCCTTGTTTGCAAGCAGGTGTGTGTGTGTGTGTGTGTTTGCACATCTCTATATGTTGAGGAGGTAGAGGCAATAAATAATTACTGCAGCGACTGACAGATCAGGTTGGATAGAGATGGTCAGACCCTCGTTAGTCCCATCCATCCTAAGCACCATCTTTCTATGACAATGTCAAATGTGCTGCCTATTAGTGCCACTTATACAGACATGCCCCTTCAGGGAGGGACACATCCAATTGCAGCCGCTCACTATGGTAACCATTTGGAGAGACTGTCCTTTCCATTGCATATCATGCTTTGGTTTTGACTGAGAGACTTGTCTAATCCCTGAGAGACAACTTGCAGGGAAGACTTTCGAAGAGCATATGTATGTATAAGTGTGCGTGCGTGCGTGCGTGCGTGCGTGCGTGCGTGCGTGCGTGCGTCATTTTGCATGTGTTTATATGTCTTTTATCACCGCCATCATGGATTCACAATGATGCAAAATGTATTTATAAAACCTAACAAGCTTGTAGATTACTTTGAAGTTCCTATATTCTACACGTTTCGTGTGTTGTATTTGAGGAGCTGATTTATAAGAAGATGTATCTAGAACCATCTCAGTGTAGTTTTACATCTCCTCTCTTGGGCTTTTCTCTGGAGCTCCAGTAGCAACAGGGGATCTAGTTTCCCAGCGCAGCGCAAGGTGGTGAACCAAGTGCAGTGCAAGTTTACTGCAGCACTACACGGTGCACGGTCAGTTTGGCAGTTTGGCAGACTGAGGTGCGCCAAGATGGGTGTGGCGGTGCAGTAGGGGGAGGTGTCGACAGATTCAGCTTGGCACAGTGACAGTTTCATGTCAAAAGGCTTCGCAGAAAGTGTGCTGAAAGCTTGCCAGCTCCAACCTGGTCTACTCTCGGCGCAAGGCGGAGCCCTGCTGGTGGAGTGGTAGTTTGGCTGACCCGTGCACAGTACGCACACATCACCAAAACCTCACAGGCAGGTTTCCAGAATTTCAGACACACTTCAATGTAATGAATAATCACAACAACCACTATTCAGTGTAACTATCTGAATCAGCACATAAATCTATCTCTATATTAACTGTCCCGTCACACATGTCAGATCAAAGGAGGTTAGCACGCGTAATAGAAACTCAACCTGATTTTATTAACACAGCTGCAAATTAACGTGTTCACATCTCTCTCAGCCAACCACAAACAGCCTCAACATCAGATAGTGAGTATATGTTCAGCATCTCTCATCTCTGAAAATTCAAAAGAAAAGAGAAAAAGAAATGCTCACTGACAAAGTCTAGGCCACAGAGCTTGCATCCTTTACCCACAGGTGCTTCTGATTTCATCCCCGTTACACATGGTATCTGTTTATGTTGTCATCTGTGCACACTACTCATCTTTGTTACACAGGGATTAAACATAGGTTTCTAAATGTGAGTGTCATTACTAGTGAAAAAAGGCTGTTTTTTTTTTACACTGGGCAGCGGTTCTCAGTGTATCAGGACAAACCTGATTAACAATATTAGTAACCTCCTCCCAGACTCCTTTTGCTTCATCAGTCTGTGAAGGTCTGTTCATGTTACTATATATCCCTGGCGTCGATGTCTCCTTGGTCCATGTCGAAATATAAAATGACAAAATTGCAGTGCGCCTCGCCCGCAGCACATTTAAAGGTGAGGAGAGGAGCTCATTTGAGCTGTGTTAAACCCACTCATGCCTTCTTGCCTCCCTCTTTCCCACTTGTACCAGTAGGAGGGAGGAAGGTGGGAAAGAGGAGAAACTGCGCCAGAGTGCGCAGCCTGCCAAACTTGCAAAATGCGCACCTGTGCTGCGCTTCACTGTGCTTCGTCTATGAAACTAGAGCCCCAGGTCAGTGAGCCAATCAGAAGAGAGGAGGCCCCTGAGCCTATGATGGAATGAAACTGTAGCAGATATAAGGTAAAAACTCAAATCCCTCATGGTTGGAAGGTGAGGGTCCTCAGGCATGGCTGAAGGAAGTAACTGCTCTGATTGTTGTTTGGCAAAATGTGGTCCTGGAGACATGTTCAGCTGCTGGAGCAGAGACTATCACAGGTGTAGTTTTGAGTAGCAGGTGTTTTTATGCCTCTCTTACTGTGGACAGATATTATCAGTATGATCGTATCACAAACTGTAGATCTAGTTGAGCTCGAAATGAAAGGGGTGTGGTCCAACCAACAATTACTGACTTCTCATGTGTCAGAGCAGAAGATGTTCTCTAGTGGTAAAATAGCAGAGTATGTGACTGACTCTGCCAGACTGTCACAAACACAGATGAGTATATCATTTGATGTTGTGAAAACTGTTTCAATACTCAGAATGCCCTTTCTGATGAGAGCGCTGGGTGTGCTGTCTCATCCGCTAATGACTACTCATTTGTTATGGGAGCATTAGATACATATAGAATGCTAATACAAATACACTGATGAAATTCAATCTGTTATGTGTCCATGTCCATCAGGTGGCAGGAATTAAAGGCATGTTAATTGCTAACAAGAGGGAAGATAACCAAGTGAAAACCTACATCACCTACAACAAGGGCCGCGACTGGAGGCTCCTCCCGGCCCCCGCCACCGACCTGGATGGAAACGACATTCACTGCATATTGGTAAGATACCCTATTAACTATAGACCTATCGACTGTGTGCTGATATGTAGAAATGTAAAAATGTTGGGTGACATTGTGTGAAGACAAATGTGTGTAAATTTCAGAATGAATTGTTACAGTGATTAATTCCACCAAGTGATTAATGAAGCTACAGAGGAGAGGACTGTTCTCCTGCTGTGACAGTGATCTGACACAATGAGATAAATAAGACTTAATAATTATGCACAAGAGGTTGTCATGGGATTATAAGAGAATGAATACAGTGGAATCTCTTTTCCACTATACTCACTCATATCACTTTTTACCTAAGTGATGTGAGTGCTACTTGACCACTGACCACAGTGCTGACTGATGGCTTTAGAAGGCAACTACTCCACTAAGTGAAGCATTGGTGGAATCTCTTCCACAGTCACACTGGTTCACGCATTCACAACTGCACGCTGCCCGCTACAGCCACAAACTGACCTGCTGGCCAACGGGTAACATTACAGGATTAATCCCTGTAATAGTTGGGGGTGAGGGCCACGTGCAAAAGCCCATGGTTGGTGTTGATAAGGACTGCTCTGTAATTTTCCCATCAGAAGTTATCTTCGCAGGCCTGTCACCTCTTTATCTGTAATCGTTAGGCTCTTTGGGAACTAAACAGAATCTTCTTTGGAAATAAAAATACATACACAATAAAATTACATTTGTGACCACTGAGTTTTTTTGTTGTTGTTTTTGAAGGAAGTGTTTTGCTCGCCAAGGATATGCACTAACTAGAGAGATTTTTTAGCCTTGTGTGCATGTCTTTTTTTAATGACATGCTTGGAGGAAATGCAGTGGGACACAACAGATCTAGATTTACTGCATGTGTTGATGGTACCTCCCTCCTCATTAGACAGCCTCCCTGCAACTAAAGCTAACAGGCCAACTGTTGTGAGCAATCATGTCTGAGACATTAGGAGGACTCCATGCTGTTTAAAGAGGTGATTTTGGGGCCATGTGCTATGGTTTACAGGTTCCCTGTGATTGTGCATTCATGTGACATTTTAATTACCGCTGTAGATTCCTTTTGTTTAGCCTGTTCGGTCCCACTGCCCTTGATGTCCCTAGACCAGTAACACACTGTCTGCTGCAAAGATGAAAGCAGACCCTTTTTTTCTGCTTCGTGACCAGATGTAATTTACTTCTGTTGTGCATGTGCTGAGACTTTGCGTCATAACAATAATGCAAATTCCTCTGGTCTATGTATTAATGACAGTTTAAATTATTAGCACAACCTGTGAAGATGCGGTTAGCTCCCTTTGTGAGACCAATTAATGATTTGGTTTTGTTTTTTTGTTCAACAATTTTATTCTGACACTATCATTTCAAGTGAAATGTCCACACTTACTTTACTCTGCTATTAATTGTTAATTTGCACAATCAAAATAAAATTAATATTCCATCCCACCATCCACAAAAGTCTAACATGGGCACAGGTCCAACAAGACAGTCCACACATTCCTCCTCTGAGCTATGTCTTCCAGCTCCTCCTCTGGCATCCCCCAGCTCTACCACAACATATACAAGTGCTGTCAAGCAATTCAAATTTTAAATCACAATTAATCTCAGAATTTTGAGTTAATTGTGATTAATTGCATTTTTTTTCTTTTTTGCTGGAAATAAAAGAAACTCAGTTTATTGTATTATTATTATTGTATATTGTGTCAGCCATATGAATGGAAAGTATAAGCAACATCCAGTGATGTAACTGGTAGTATTTACAAGTTCTCTAGTATAGAAACACGAGGAGCAAAAACATATGTGGGGTTTTCTGTAACATTATAAGACGGCACACCGCCCCCCGGCCCCCCATCCTTCCACAAATGCACGATCATTCGTGTGCCATTTGCAGGGCCAGGAGTTTCATGCCTCTGACCGACCCAATGCAAATCCAACAGTAGAAATAACCGGGGAGGTGGGGGCATCGTGGTAACCATAGTAACTCACTCACACACAGAAACATGTCTGTATGGTCACTTTTGGAGAGAAGCTCACCATGGTGAGTGGTGAGCTTCACTATCACCACGAAGCAGATTGATGTTCTGCCGTTAGCTCCGTAGAGACGTGTTTACTGAATACGCAATTACATTTATTGTGACATTCACCAGTAGCCTCCTGATGCGGTATGATGTGATATGAATGAGACCGAGCTCAGTCCTGGGGGGTCCAGCCCAATGTTATAGCCCAGTGTTATAGCTACTACTGTACAGCACAGAGCAGGTCTTGTCACCTAGCAGCCTTAACAACAGAGCCTTCCAGATGGGACAAACTCTTGCCACAGTGATGCAGTCAGTGGTAGTAGCAGTATGCAACCTCTGAAGGATGCAGTTTGGACTTGCAACTCTGGCAGAAACTATGTAATTTGTAACTTTGGTGGAGTCTTGGTTTACATGTAGACTTTTGTTCTGTGCGAAATTTCTATTTTTTCCTCAAATCAGCATTCAGCACAGTTGTTTTATTCTTCTCTTCCAGCCTCTCTGCTCACTTCATCTCCAGCTGCAAATGTCAGAGAACCCTTACTTGTCTGGAACAATCACCACCAAGAACTCAGCACCAGGGATCATTGTTGCTACAGGTGAGAGAACAGACCAGGAGCTGTGTGGAACAATGCCACAGAGCACTGATTAATACCTACCTCAGCAGTTTATATCAAAAACTTTTCTTTCTTTTTTTTCGTAAAAAATTTGCATTCTCTTGCCTCAACTTGTCTCCTGCAAATCCTGAAAATATTAAGTATGAATTAATGTGATTCTCCCAGTCAGCTAATAGATCATCTGTGTCAAAGACTCTTTAAGCTATTCATCACAGGATCTCCACTACCTCTACAGCAAACATGTGGATCACTAGCCCACCTATTGTGATGACAAGCAGCTCAACCAAATCACGCAGGCGTCAGTTTGTGTGATGCGGTGTCTCTGTGCCCGCAAGAGTGTTTCAAAGAGCTGAAGTAAAGAAACAGAGATGAGTTCAGTCAAAATAGACATGTAAGCTGCAGTGGCCATGTCAGCAGGAAAAAAAGTCTGACTTGGCTTGCGTGTGTGTGTGTAAGCATTCATGCATGAGTGTGTGATTGTCTTTGGATCTGTCTGTTTTGTCTTTAGAGTGTGAGAATGCTGAATAAACATACATCTCCACTGCCATGCCTGCCGTGTGTCTTTGTGTGTGTGTGTGTGTGTGTGTAGTGCTGGCCCAGCCTTTACTTTGGCACAGCGACACACTTTGCCCACTGTGCCTTTTAAGACGTCAGGTGGTGCAGCAGATCACTTCACCAACATGGTAAACACCATCCAGATCAAACACATGCCTGTTTACTGAGCCGAGGCCAAGACGGTGGAGCAGACCGGCAGAGGAAGCTAGGTCACTGGCAGGGAGAAGCTTTGGAAGCGTTGTTTTGTAACACTGAAAACTGCCAGAGCGAAGGAGGCGCCCACCCTCCTCCACATTGTGTTGTCTTAATAATGCAGGGATGCATAGGAATTAACTGTCTTCTTTGTATTATTCACATGTGTTTAGAGACATCACGCCAATCTGGGAATCCAGCCAATAACTGAAATCACTGTTGTGGTGTGATTAGCAGTATGTATTTAAAACACATATGGCGATTTATCTCTGTGATCTGATGGTGTTTCTTTTTTGCTGGTGTCTTTCTGACTGCAGGAAATATTGGAGCAGAGCTGTCCTACAACAATGTTGGCATGTTCATATCATCTGATGCTGGCAACAGCTGGAGACAGGTGAGCTTCACACCAACACTCACATTCACATCAAGCCAACTGACAGGCTCAAACAACAGCGTGAAATGTTATACACATAAAAAGCTACCGGATTTCCAGATGTATATTGTATGAAGGTGTCTTGTAAAACAACCCTCCCACCCTCTTTAGTTTCAAGCAAGGCCCAGGCCTTTTTCATGTGACATTTTTAGCACATTGCAGAAAAAAAAGAAAGAAAAAAAAAAGCACAGGGGTAGATTAAATTAATAATTGATGAATTTTGTTAAGTTTCCGGTCCTATTCCACATCCTGGTTCACTGTCACTATTTATGGTTTACTGGGACACTGTGAGAGAATAGAGCCATTGTTGAAGTTAGGAGAACACTTGTGAAATATCTGTGGTGACAGCAGCAGATCCACAAATCGAAATTCATAGTAATCTTTTGGAATTGAATGAAAGCAGACTTCAGCTGGTTCATTGTGCCAAATGTTATGATATCTATTTCTATCGTAATTTATCAGCTTTTGCAAGCCACCTTACTTAATAACTCTTTGAACTGGTTGAGAACAATCCTTTTATAGTTCCCATGAAAGTCTCATTGTGCACTCACACCAAAAGCTTCATGGCCATCATAAGCAGCCGGCAGCTGTTCATCTTCAGTGAACGTTCACAGCGAAGGGCGTCTGGTGCGTCGGCTTCAGTGAGCATCGTGACACCAGTGACCAGAGCATCAATTTCAAGTTGAGTGAACCTCAACTTTTTGTTTTTTTTTAAGTATATTTTTGGGCTTTTTGCCTTTATTTAATATTATAGTTGAGAGAGACAGAAAATGGGGAGGCAGAGAGGGGGGAATGACATGCAGTAAAGGGCCGCCAGATTCAGGATTCGTACTGGGGCCTGCTGTATACGGCACCCCGAGAGAAGCTCAACTTTATGCATGTGAGCAGTTACGCTGCTCTCACAGCAAGATATATTGAGAGAGAAGATGAAGATGGAGGAAGAAGTAATTATTGCGGTCTCCAGTTTCCCGGAGCTATATGATGTGTCTGCTTATTCATCAAGACATCAAGAAAAAGACAGCTTGAAAGCCCCGCCCCCTTTGGCAGCCTTCTGCAGTAGCCTGCTAGAGTTGGCAGGCAGCGCGATGCCAGCAACAGAGCGCCTGCAGGCGATCATGAAGCTTTTGGTGTGAGCTGCTTCATTGTTCACATTTTTAAACATTATGTTTTTTAAGACTTTTAAGATGTGGGTTACCAACATATCTGGTAGTAAATGACTGCATATCTCAGGATTTCTTGTAATCTTTTACTGTCTCTGTTATCAGAACCATAATGATCAATTTCTGCATGTGTCTCCTCAGATTTTTGAAGAGGAGCACAACGTGTGGTTCCTGGATAAAGGAGGGGCCCTGGTTGCTGTGAAACAGCCATCTGTGCCAACCAAACACTTGTGGTATGTCCATTTGGAGAACTCTTTTCAGTCTTAAATCTCCTCTCCAATTTCCTACAAGTTAATTCAGCACTCATGGTCCAAAAAAAAAGAAAGAAATCAGCAGGTACAGTGTGACACTTGATCCATTTAGCGATGCACTTTGACTGTGGCTCTTGAAAAAAAGGCAATATAATTTGAGAGCCTTTTTTTTTCAAGCCACTTATCATTAACAAGCAGCAGTCTGAGCCCCCCCCCCCCCT
>OMNW01034704.1:0-16480 GCA_900303245.1 Selene dorsalis | reverse complement strand
CCCCCCCCCTTTTTTTGTTTTCATTAACATGTTTCTTGCCTCTTGCCAAATCGTGTGCCTATGCTTTGCCTCAGTGCAAGCTAATCCAAGTGAGACCAGATCTGTTCTCCAGTCGCTTTTGCAACAATTTTGAAATTAGTTTTAGAGCCAGTGAAGTGTAGCTTGCTGGGTTTTTGTCTCACAACCAATTTAAGAATGATGGTAGAGGAAGAGAAAAAAAAATGACAGCTAGAAAGATGCCTGTGTATCACCATAGCCACTCTACAGCAACTTTGAAACAGTATTGCTTTCTCAGCCACTGTTAAGTTAAACACTTCCCCAGCTTGAATCTCATAATAGGTTCATGTCAACGCTTTTCCTGTTGCAAATGCTTTTAGCTAAATGAAGACAGTGGGGGGGGTTGAAGGCAGCAGGGGGGGATTTTCTTTCTTCCAAGCACAGGCCTCAGCAGTGTTTCAACCCATGTCCCACTCAGGTACTCCTGGTTGTTCTCACATCAGCACCGATGTTGATAAGCTGTCAGAATAAATAGAGTCTCCATGATGAAAGCTGTCTGAATTTTTTTGCTGTCTCCTTTTCCCTCTGCAGTTTTGTAGTCAGACTGGGCTTGTTTTTTCCACCCTGGCATAGACTTTACACATGACCTGTGACGCTGCTTTTTTCTCCAAAACACTGACTCTGATCTTCATGTGCTCTGAAAGCAGTGTTGTGCCTCTCTGATTTGATAAGCAGACAGTCTTTAAATACCCTTATTAATGCTCGGACTTTTGATATTTACCCAAAGCTACAGTAGCTAATTGCACAGAGACTCAGAGACCCGTCTGTTGAGACAAGCCAGTCATTCTGATCTCCACCTAAATCCTCCCCTGTGACCAAGCTCTAACACAGAGTGTCTGTTTCAGTGCCATTGCTATTGCCGAGTTTGTGATGAGAATACATTGTGACATACATGCACAGGGTCAGCTTTGATGAGGGGAGGCAGTGGAACCAACACAGCTTCTCCTCTGTGCCACTGTTCGTGGACGGAGTCTTGGTGGAGGCAGGGGCCGAGAATCAAATCATGACGTGAGTCTTGACAAATCCACAAAGAGAGAATACGTGTTAAAAGGTGTTGTTTTTTGTCCTTGTCGGGGTGTGATGGGTGAATGGGATTTTTGTCACTTTGTTCAGTCCCCTGAGTTATTCTTTTCTTTTCTGTTTGATGGATAAAGGACTCTTAGTAGACATCTATTCAAAGCTTTTGGTGTTTTGTCTTTATTATGCCACATTTCTGGGAGGCAGGTAATTAGTCATGCAGGCTGTTAGTCAGATATGACATCACAGGGAAGTCACTGTTTTTCAAAAATCTTAAAGCCTCTGCAAATGTGGCTTTTGATCTTCAATATGTCTTTATATGATTAAGTTGCCATCGCTGGAAGAGCATCCATGCCCCATGTGAGTTTAACACTCAAATATTCAGCTAGTTGCCTTCATCAGGACCTTGTGGTTGTCATTGGTCCAGATTTTATCATCAAACAACACTGTGCAACTGCTACCACCAGCTGAAAAGAAGAGAAGCAGCAGAAAAACAAGTCAGATAGAAAGAAAACATTAAATAGTTATGATAATCAAGAATCAGACAGGTTTGAAACAAACTAGATGAAGGTGACAGCAGTTCACTAGAACAGCATGTTGTTATTAGAAATAGAAACATTAGGGTTGATGCTGGCCTTTTATTATTCTCACAATCGCATTATTTCATATTTGCCTCTGCAGCTTTTTTGGACACTTCAGCCACCGCTCTGAGTGGCAGCTTATCAAGATAGACTACAAGTCCATCTTCAGCAGGAAGTGCACAGAGGAGGACTATCAAACCTGGCACCTCCACAACCAGGTGAACTTTTATGTGATTATATCAATCATATAAATCGATTGTGTTTAATAACTTGATGCTGTTAAAAAGACATTTCACTGAATTATGGGACACATTGTAACCACAGGGTGAGCCATGTGTGATGGGACAAAAGCAGATTTACATGAAGCGCAGGCCCGGAACCTACTGCATGTTGGGAAAAGATTACTCCAGAATCCTCTCAGCTGAGTCCTGTATTTGCCGAGCTCATGATTTTGAATGGTAAGTTGGAGTTTTACAATGGCTCCTTTCTTCATTATCGTCAAGAGGGATTATGTTTCTCTCCATTGTCTGCAAAAGAACTTTATTAACACCAAGGAAGCCACTTGTGCATTTAGAGTGAATCCATCCAGCTACCATTAAACCCCCTCTTCAGTCCACTCAAATGTGCTCTAAATGGCTGATTAAACCTACCTGTTATAGCTACAACAACACTGATTCACATTACTTCAACCATGGAACTCTTTGGTTTGGATTTGCTGTAAAGCTTCCCTCTTTTTTTGGATTAGACCAGCCTCTCTCACAGAGTGGTCCACAAGCAACCCCTGAAAATATATTAGCTTCTGTAGAAGGGAAATGTGGATGATGCTGATGGTTGTTAGCATCTTATTGACTATCAAACAGCAACAAGGCCATGGCTTAATATAGAGTCAATTAATAGAAAACTAAATGAAAGACACATAACAAGTGTTAAGACAGTGTGAAGTGACATATTAAGTTTTACCAGTAATATCATTATAATAAGACTCACATTGCGTTTATGGACATCTGGTCAATGTTGATGTTAGTGTGATAAGGTAATGGTATGAGTAGCACCAGTTGTTGCTGTGCAGTGTGTGATATTCTTCCTCGAAGGTTCACCACAGTATACCATTGATCTTGTAATAACCACAGTTCTAACTACACAAGAGGAAAACTATATATTTTTAGAGGTGCTGCAGTATTTTGTATTTTAATACTAAGTAGTAAAAGTAAATGAACTGGTTTGTGTTACAGCAGAATACAGAAAAACTACAAAAGTATGGCTGCTACCTAAAAAAAAGGCAGTGAACGAGAATAGTATGTAAAGTGGATGATTTATTCCTTACCTGTAAGTGGTGTGTGCCATCTTCTGTGATCAGTGCATTAACAATGTGACAGCACAAGCATCCAGAGAGGAGTCCTATACAAACACTGTTCATCTCAGAGGCCAGTTTTCAGCCCTTTAAGTGGAATCCATTTCATATGCTATTCATGCGTCTCATTAATTTGCTCCATTTGCATGCGTGTTTTCCAATAATCTGATACATTTGGGGTCATTTTACACAATTTCCTCATATTGTCTGTCTCCCTAACATCTGTCTGCCAGCTTGCTGTGTTTTGTAATTCTGCTGAGACAGAGTGGAGGGCTGTAAATAGTTTCAATTTGTATGCAAATCCTAAATGGTTGTATTTTTATCTTGTATGACAGGGAACAGAAGTCCCAACATACAGCAGTTATGTTAATAGTGTTTGTAGAAGGTTGGAGAGTGGGTGCTAATTGGTTCACATTGAACTAGTGTGAAGTTTGTCCTATTTTATGTCTGTTTCCAAGTCTGATTTCTGTCCATCCGTCTCTCTGTCTGTCTGTCTGTCTGTCTGTCTGTCTGTCTGTCTGTCTGTCTGTCTGTCTGTCTGTCTGTCTGTCTGTCTGTCTCACTTGATCTCTCTCCACAGCGACTTATTTGGTGCATGCTTAAAATTCTAAAATACGGATTTTAAAAAGCACAAATGCAGAAAGAAGATCAAATCCTTTAACTTAATTTGAGGTGTGACGCGTCTGTCTTCCACATGATCAGCTCAAGTGCATACTTATTAGACAGATATGAAATGACTGAGCTATGCAATGGCAAAGAGACCTGCTCGCAAAGAATAGAATTTTATCATCATTTTGGAAACACAGAGCAAGAAACTCATGCACTAAAGATTAAGGCTGGAAAATGAGCCCCCGTACTTTCTGAGGGAAATTAGCAAATCAGGAAACTTTCAGGCGTGTTTGCATTTGTTTGATTTTGTTCATTTAGGCTGTTGTGAAAACATCTCATTCAAAGTCTGTCCCAGTTCCTTCCCTCAGTAAGCCAAGGCAAGGCAACTTTATTTGTATAGCCCATTTTTACAAACAGTTTGTCTCAAAGGGCTTTACACAGCATCATTACAACATCTTCTGCCCTTAGACCCTCACATCCACTGAGGAAAAACTCCCAAGAAAACCCTTTAAGTACACAGGGCCGAAGATGATGTTATGTAGTGTTCAACCCATTGCATTACAGTCACAATCCTAGTAATTTCAAGGTGTGTAACTAAAATGCATTAAGCACTAAACAGCCTATAGCTATGGAGGCAATAATGCATCTATTCAAAAAGTAGTTTTTGTTAAAACATATTACCAGTCAAAGAGAGGTGGGATGATTTTGTCTCTCTGTGTCATTTTGCATACAGACCTAACTTTACCATTCATGATCTCACTCTTAAAACATGAGCTTGGCTGCTGTGTCCAAAGAAGGACTCCACACTGACCACACATGCACCAGCAGCTGATCTGTCCTGACTGCTGGTTAATGAATAGTTCACACTGCTGTAATCACAGAATCAAAATGGACCGGTCAGCCACAGGCTGGTTAGTTTTGTTTATTTGTTCTGGCTTGGTAAGTAATTGATGAATCAGTGTCATGAGCATCATTAGAATGGACATTTGCTTACCTTGCTTTGTTAGATGTAAATTATGTTGTGACCGGAATTACTGGCAGGCAAGTAAGAGTTCCTCATTTTGGTGTATGGTGACAGCCTCTCCCTCCGGTGTGTGCTTTTCATATGCACAGCTCTGCACTGTTGTGGTGCATTCGTCAACAGTAGCATTAATCAATACATAATAATGATGTGCCTGTGTGCCAGACAGGCCGCTGGTCACCAGTTATAAAGAGATACATAAGACAGCGATACGGGACCCACTGTGTGACAACATGTCCCTTTTCACACACTGATATTGATCAGGTACTGTGTGGATGTGCTTTGCTGTCTGACAGTGATTATGGATATGAGCGGCGTGGGGATGGGAACTGCCGGCCTGCCTTCTGGTTCAATCCCTTTTCTGTGTCCAGAAGCTGTAGCCAGGGCCAAAACTACCTCAACAGCACAGGGTAAGGAAAGTATAATCTTGCATACTGTCTTTTTATATGTATTTTTGACACAAATGTATCTGTTTTGCAGGATTTGGATGCTAAAGTAGGGTTTTATCAGAATGTAGTATGTGTGTTTCTCCCTTAAAGACCAGGTGTGACATACACATTATTTGGTGTTTTTAAGACATGTGACTGATGGAATGCATTATGATTATGCAGGCGAAATCCTATGGAAAATGTATTTTCAATGTTTTCTCTTAGGTTTTTGCTGCAAAAAATAGTCTCTGGTCTGACAATGGCTAACGACCAGTGCGAAGGGAGTGATGTTGACACAGGTTATAGGTTATATATGATTCAGCCTGAACCCTAAGCTGCTAATCAGTTAGCCAAGACTCAGGGTGAGACATGGAGGAGGAGGATCAGGAAGTCAGTATCACCACAATCTAGGGGGAATTGATGTATTGATGCATTGCCTTTACCTTCATGTACATAAGAGAAATACATAATAATAAAAATAATCATGGAATGTTATAGGATAGAAGAAAAGGATATATGATGCAATTAATGAAAACAGGTAGCTGGTATACCCTGCCTGGCTCAAGGGCCTGCCGCACCTCCACCAGTGCGCAATAGGCTTGCTGTGGGGTCATCAGCCAGGGACCACCATTCCCTGATGTTTCGTCCCTTATCCAGAACATCTCCTGGTGACGGGGCAGTGAACAGGGACGTCTCCCAGTCACCCCCCGCAACTAGCCTTCCTCAGGAGTTGCTAACCCCCATAGCTTGTCCATCCCCCTCAACCACAGCCAAAAGCTCACCTGTATGTATATCATAATGTATGATGGATTATCACAAATTAAATTACAGGTGTATTGTCAATAAAGCAGATTAGTCTTGCTCAGGCTGAAACTATCCAAAACCTGGCTGGAATTTATGTGTTATCATTAAACGCATTGTCAGTTTACTAATTCAAGCGATGAAAAGATGAAGTCATAATTCATAATAACAATAAGTGACAGAGATGCCAGTCAAGCTCAGTCTGTCCACGCCAACATGGAAAAGGTTTCATTAGGTTTATAAGTGAAAATACCTGTGTTGGTTTACTTCTTTAGAATATATAATCAAACAATCTTTAGCAGCACAGTGGGTAAATATTGTTTGCCCTTCTGGGTCAAAACACCAGAAAACAGTGTGCTTCCTACCTATATACTATAAGAGCACAGCAATACCCAGTGCACGCACAGTGAATAACAACTAACATCTGCACATTCAAAATAACATATTTGACTCCTATCTGGTTATTTCACAACATTTAGACAACACATCAGAGAATTTCTCATTTATTTTCACTTTGTCATTACTCTATTTAACTGAACCTGTTTCCTCATAAATTACCACATCCATGAAGGAAAAAAAGACTCCCACTGCAGTATTGGATTAGTTTACACCTTAATGATAATAACTTCTCAAGAGCAAAATGCAGTTGTGTGTCTGGGATGCAATAATTTACTTTTCAAGATGTGTGGTGTGTTGTGTGTTTGTTGTGTGAGCTCCCCAGGGGACTGACAACTTCTAAAGCTTATTCTCAGTGGGAGTTTTTTTTTCACAACCACCATGATTAACCTTGGCAAGGAGTCTCAGCCTTTGACATGGCCTGTATTGTCAGTTGTCATCTTGTGTGTTTTTGCACAGTGGAGCTTAACAGAGACAACAGTCTCGCCGACACACTGCTCAGCAGAATAAGTTATCAACCATATGCTCATGTGGCATCCTTTCATTGTTAAAAATGAAAGGAATGTGAAATCTTGTGAAGTCTGGTGTAGAAAACGCAAGAGAGACACTAAATTTCAACTTGTGTCTTTTCAAAGGTACCGTAAGGTCGTGTTGAACAACTGCACTAAAGGAGTTAAAGAAATGTACACGGCGAGGAAGCAGCAGTGCCCCAACAGACCTCCTAAAGGACTCTTACTGACCACCAAAGATGGCAAGCTCACTGCCAACCTCGGCAACAACGTCACCTTTCTGGTGCATCTGGATGAGGTGAGAACACAATTAAGACGCATCTCTGACTGGACTACTTACATACCCATTTACTTAAGATGTTGATTTATTCAGCTTCTTTTTACTAGTCTGGATTCACTGGATTTTGACCACTAGGGAAAAGCACTCTGACAGACACTGTAGTTGGTTTAATTAGCAAATTAATAACAGTTGCCTTTTTTCACAACCAGCAAACACATTAGCATTAATGCAGATCCATGTTTCTGGCCATGGAGTGAATGTAAGTCCAATAATCACACTGCAGTTAAGTGATAATTCTCTGTGGACCGTCATCTCATTTCATAAATTCAATTCTATTATGTAGCTCCAAAGTACAATGTATACTATCCAAAGGCAGATCCAGATCTTACAGTTTTATAGAGAAAAACCCAAGAGTTTCCACCATGAGCAGCACTTGGTGACAGTGGAAAGGAAAAAGTCAGACAGAAGCAGACACAGTGTGGGCGGCTGTCTGCCTCGAGTGGTTGGGTTGAGGGGGGAGAAGGAGGGGGTAGACGAGAGAGAGCAGCATCAGCCGTTGTATTCAAGCACTTAGACTAGTGATATTTATAGGTTTAATAATGTCATTAACAATAACAGCAACAAGAACCATTACTGTTGTGTCACCATCATAATTAACGTTATTATTGATTAATCATGCAATGCAGGCTATAATTTGATTAGGTCATCCATGGATAGAGAAGGGGATCAATAATCAGAATCTATAACAGCCATCGGTATTAATAAAATCTGATCAAACTGATTCTATATTGATTCCTGTGGATTTCCTATGTAGAAAGAAGTGGGCCTATACGGGTGTTGAGTGTCAGCAACTCCAATTTTAATAAACAAGTAGATAACTGCTTTAACAAGAGGTGTTGGTGCTACATGATGACAGTCATCCTCTTTCTCCTGTGTCATTTATTCTGCCTCCACCCTCCCCTGCTCACAGTCTCTCTGGTTCCCCGTGGTACTCATAAACTAACCCAAGACTTTTTGAATGAATGCTGCAGCAGTGTTATCCCTACATTCATTTAGTATCAGCAGTGCTGTTCATCTTGTATGAAATGAAGCTAAAGTTTGGAAACTTCTGTCCCCAGTCGCTGTGATCACTTTAATCACTTCCTCTCCTCTTTCGTTGTTGATGTCTGTCTCTAGTGAGAGTGTAATATCATTGTAGGCACGTGAAACAAAGTTGAAGGCATCAATATAGGAATCGTTAGGCAATTTGATTTACTAATAGTAGTGAGCCTGGTATCCCCCATGGGTCAATTCCCAGTCACAAGATGCTGGCTGGCAAGCTCCCCTCCAAAGGTTGACTCCAGGAGGGGGTCCTGGAGCCAGACAGGAGGGTCTCCCTATTCCAGGCATGGTTGCACTGCTCTTTCATGGCCTTTCCATTTAGCGTTTGTGAACCACCTTTAGTCTGGCCCCTTCCCTGGGACCAGTTTACCTTGGCAGACCCTACCAGCAACCACCGATCCACAGTAACCCACGACGATGCAGTTGCCCTGGAGCATCATTTAGCTCCATATGCAGAGGCTATACTCCTCGATGCAGCAGCCCTGGTTCAATTTCACCACCGGCCAATTGCTGCATGTCATTCCCCCCCTCTCTGTCTCCCCATTTCGTCTCTCTACTGCTGTTCTATCAATTAAAGGCCTAAAAGCCCCAAAATACCTAAAAAAACAAAAACAAAACAATGCAGTTCCCAGGGCCACGGGGTCACTTTAACTTGTCCACCAAGGTAAGATTGCAATTCTTAGAGGGGTTATAGGAAGCCCAGGGATTGACTAGTGCTAACCAGTGCACTACCACTCTTTTCATTCAATGTTTATCAAAAATACTTATTATTATAAGTATAACAAGTCATGAGATAAAAGCCGATGTGTTGGTTCCTGTGCAGCAAAGATTAAGACCTGCAGGGAACTGGGATAAAGATATTTTGTTTTACCTATCAAACATTAACAACATAGAGTTTAACCAAGGCCTAAGGCAGAAATGCTGAAGTTAGGAGTGCTGTGCTTTCTAGGAAAGTAACCTGGTTCTAAATACTTTGCAAAGTTTAATAGAGTCAAATGGCTCTAAATTGCTAAGTCTGTGTAAGAGTCCTGAGCCAGAGGCAGAAGTGAACCTCACCAGAGACCCTGTTAGTGAAAGGCACTGTGTTCAGAACCAGGCTTCCCATGCTGCCCAGTCACATGGAAACTGCCTCACATGTTCCTAAGGCAGAATATGGTCTGACATTAACTGCAATCTTCAGGGCTTTAGCAGCAGTGTTTTCCTGCTATTGCAACAGCTCAAGGTAAGTGTGTGTCCCACGGGGTGTTGTCCAGGCCCAGTTGTCATATTACTGTGTGATGAGTTGAGGAATCAAGGCCTATTTCTTTCATTAAGAGGGTGATTGTCTTGATGAAAAAGTGGAGGGAGCAATAGAGACAAGGGGGTGCGAAGCACAGATGTGATAAAAGAAGAGCGCGGTAAAGAATCCTTTTGGCATCAGCCATCTTAGAGAGAATTCTCTAGATGATTTCAAAGTTTAATTTATATTCATGAAGTCTGCAATGGCTGTATTTCTTGGGGACAGCAATGGGCCTTTAATATTTAATTGGTAGAAGACTCCGTGGCACATAACTACATTTAAAAATACGGATGAAATCTAATAAAATAATGGATCTGTGTTTTGGGATATGATCAGACAGACATGACTGCATGGTACATTCTCTGCTTTGTAATAAATGGGGACCACTGTTACGCAATACAACAATCACAGCTACAGATTATCTTTGTAAAAGCGACGTACTTTTCACTAAGCGATTGGCCCGTGCCAAAACGACATGAGAATTTATCTGTTGTTCCCCATTTAGCATCAGAAAAGCAAAGGGGAGAAGCAGGGTGAATTTAAAACAGTCACAGAGTCACTTCATATCATCACTTAAAATGGTTTAGTCTTTACAGGCTATAGTGTGATTATCTGCAGTACCCAAAATGTAATTAACATATGCTTAAAACCAGTAAGAAGTTTTTGATCTAGCTACATTCACAATCACCTGCAATGACAAACTGCTAAAAAAAAAAAAAAGTCACACATTAGTGACTAAACAGAGAGGAAATAAAGAGCAGAGCTGTGTTGAGCTTAAAACTAAGGGTTTGGAATATCCTCTTAGAGGTTTCACAAATAAGGGCATTCTTCATCTTTTGGCTGATCAGCACCTCGGCATCATCAGCATCATCACATTGAAACAACTGTGCAGGAACATGTGTGTATGCTATTGCTGGACTGGCAAACAGCAGTTCCCAGAGGCAGCTCAGTTTTTTCTCTTGTTATGATTGTAATATTCCTTTGTAGTCTATTTTCACAATATTCTGACCTTATTCTCAAATTGTCAGATTTTCTTCTTTTTTGCCACAGTGTGGCCGATGTTACTGTGTCGTACTTTTAGCACATGGTTCAGTAAAACTCCCTTCAGTGGGACTTGATGCTTCAGCAAAAACTAAGTGTTTCAGGAAGTGGCTGCATAGTGGTTTAAATCTGGATTTTTCTTGTTCTGTACGAGACAGCTAAGGAGTTTTTGGAGCTGAAAATCATGCAGAACTACTCTGTAGGTGTTCAAAACTGACACAATGGTAAGCAATAGCAGTAAAATATGCACAATATGTCTCCTTTAAGTGAATTCAATGTGCACCACCTACTGTTTTGTTTGTCATTGTTAGTTTTGAATTTCAGCTTTTCTCATACTATTCCTTTTTTTCTTTAATGACCAGTTCTTCTTCTGCATTCCTTCTTACATTTCCTGACATGACATCAGCCAGGTATCTGCAGACAGCTGCTAGCTGGTGTCAGCTGCCCAGCAGGTAGGGACAAACTAAAAACTGGATCTGTTGCCTCACCTCTAATAGACAAAAGCCACAGGCCACTAATAGTCTTATTTTCTATGTAATGTTCAAAGAGAGGCACATTTTAATGTGTTCAGTGTTGTATTTACATCTTTTTACAGGAGCTATGTTAACCCAGGGGTGGTCAAGGAGGTCACTGGCACCCCACTCATTTTTAGGCCCATGAGTGATGTTAGCTGGGTCAAATTGATCATCACAATGTCATTTAGTAAAGTTAGTAAAACTCTGCTGCATTGGAGAGTAGACACTGGTGATGCTTCACTTTTGTTCTTCTATCAGAGAGACTCTTATTTTCCATGGAAAATTCATTCAGATTTTTCTAATGGCTTTTAATTGTACCCTTAAGGTGTGAGAACTTGAAAGGATTTATTTATAACTGTTGAACTGTCTGCTTTTAGTAATTTAGTGTTTGGCTTGATGGGGACCCGTGCTGCCATACCCTGCTTCCATCTGCATGGCCATTACTACAAAGGGTATTCCCAGTTAAATACTCGCCCAACAAGTTTGAAAGACTTTGTCTTGGTTAATAACATCCTTGTGATCTCCCTAACTGTTGTTTGAATTCTTATCAGCCACTTCTCTGTTTGAGACTCCAGTCACATTTGCAGGGGAAGTGTTCTACAGTTGTTCTGGTTCATGTTATCTTTTTTTTGTAAAACGTACTTTGGCCCCAGTGAAAAAGCTCAATGGAATTTCCTGCCATTGAGCATTGTGATCAAACACAGACATGACGTCAGAGGATTCCCATCTAAAATATTAACTATTCATTTTTGAAATATATAGATTTTTACTGACTTGTTTGGCTGTTGGGAGAAATTAGGAAGAAAAAAAATCACTTGGCTGTGTACAAGCTGTCTGTGTAATAAATATTGACTATTAATAAATATGCGTAAGTAATCCTTAGCAATTCTATCATCATTTTCTCCCTTGACCATCCTTACCTATTTGCAGTCATGTCTTCTAATGAAAAAACATTGCAAACAAAAAGCCACAAAAGTCAGACTCATAGTCCTTGGGCCACAGTGATGGTAGTTTCAAGACTGATGTGTAGCCAGGACGGTCTGCAGACCCTGACTACACTGCGTTGTGTTTGTTGCACGATGATACGGGACACACAGGTGGTTCT
This sequence comes from Selene dorsalis, assembly GCA_900303245.1. Classification (NCBI taxonomy): domain Eukaryota; kingdom Metazoa; phylum Chordata; class Actinopteri; order Carangiformes; family Carangidae; genus Selene; species Selene dorsalis. The sequence goes on along the minus strand of OMNW01034704.1, from coordinate 4,389 downwards.
TTCACTCAGATTTATTCCTCTAGTGTGGCAACACAAAACAAATAGAATGTGACTGAGGTGATCACCCTCTCCGCAAAATGCCTCTCTCCATCAGGAACAGCACAGACTGACTAAATGCATTTGAAAGGTCATGAAAATAAAAATGATAATACTTACAGAAATAAAGTATAAATGAATGATAATTATTGTCCGTTATTGTTATGTTTTAACTACATTTATGATTATGTGATCCAATTAACAAACAAAACAGAATACATTGTACACAAAAAACTTTCCTTACAGACACTCTCAATGCAGCACTTTGTCCTGAAACTCACATCTCTCCACACGGTAAAACTTCAATTAAAGAACTCTAAGTATAACAATGGAAGCCGAGCAACTACCCACTGGGGATGCAACAATATTCAATATCTTATTGAACCGTTCAATACGCCCTGTTCGGTTCAATACACAATGGCAAACTGTGGTATTTCGGCACGCCTGTCAGAAAACTTTAGTTATTAAAACCTGGTCCAACTAGTGCATGCTGTGCGATTACAGATACTTGGGAGCAGTGGCAGTAGAGAGAGCAGTGCTTCAGTCAGGCCTTGTACCATGCACTGGTCATGCTGCCTTTAAGATCAGAATGTCCCTGAAGTTCTCAGATGCCAATCAGTGCTCCACAAGCAAATGCTGGATAACCGAGTGGAGCGCAAAGCCACGGAGTACAAACAGCAGAAACGATGGCGAGTGAAAAATACGAGGAGGCACTATGGACAATGGACAATGGGAGAAAGACAGTCGATAAACAAAGCACGATAACACAAGTAGTGGGTGTGTTCAAAGACATGCAGCCATATTCGGTGGTTGATGACACCTGATTCCTTCACATGCTAAAAACAATTGAACCTCATTATAACGTCCCCTCCCATACCCATTTCAGTAGTAAAGTTATTCCAGAACTTTATGAGGATCCGAGGGGGGATGTTGAAAACAAACTGACACAAGCACGCAACCATGCTTTCTCCACTGATAGTTGGACCTCCCGAGCAGCAGTGCGCTACCTGACAGTGACTGTACACTATATACTTGATTCGTGAAATTAAAGGAATGGTCCTGCAGACTCGTCCACTGTGTGATAGCCACACAAGTGAACACCTCAAGAACTAATGCATGCCGTTACTGAATGGAAGCTGGAGAGAGCAAACATCAGTATTCCAGTTACCACAGGCAATGCATAAAACACTGTGAATGCCATCCATGATGCAGATGTTTTTGGGCCACACATTGGCTGTTCTGCACACTCCCTGAACCTGCCAGCTAAGAAAGTTGTGTCCCTCAAGTCAGTGTCCTGCCTCCTGGGGAAGGTCAGAAAAGTGGTAACATTTTTCCACAAAAGTGCCGATGCTCACAAAGTTCTCACTGACAAACAGCTGAGGCTAAACATACCACAGCACAAACCGATCCATGATGTCACAACCTGCTGGAATACAGACAATGACATGTTTACACGCTATGTGGAGCAGCAACCAGCCAGACACTCTACCATACTAGACAAAGCTGTGAAGAAGTCTGTGAGAGACATAGCCATGCTCACTGACAGTGAGCTGAAGCTGGCAGAAGAACTCATTCAGGTGCTTAACCCTCTCAACAAAATGACAACTCTCATGAGCAGTGAAACAACTCCCACTTCTTCCATGATTCTCCTTCTCAAGACTATGACATTGAAATCCATGGCAGCAGATCCACAGGACAGTCCACAGGACATGGTAGCAGTCACCTAGGACTTCCAGAAAAGATACAATGATCCACATCTACTGGACTACCTGCACAAGGCCACAGTCCTTGACCCAAGGTTCAAGTCTTTACCCCTCTTGGATGAAGCCATCTAATACCAGGTCTACAAGGATCTCACAAGTGAAATTGTGGAGCAGGAACATCAGGTATTTGATCTACTTTAAATCATTTGTTGTACTGTTTTTTATTGTTTTCATCATGTGAATTAAAATGAGAATATTAGGTGATTATGTATTTCGTTATGTATCACTTACTCAAAAATGTTTAGGGTTAGGTATTTTAATTTAGAAATTATTTAATTTCTAAATTTCTTTTTTAACACTCATTTAAATTTTTCTTGCAGGTGCAAGCAAGGCCAAGCAAAGAGGAAGACCAGGCATCATCAGTATCCCCTCCTCAAAAGAAGACTGCCATGTTAGAATTATTTGGTTCCCTCATACAGAGCAGCTGATGGCCTTCATGTGGATGCTGATCCTTTTCATTGGTGGAGAGCAAACCAGGCCATGTTCCCCCATATTTCAAAGGTCGCACAAAGGTACCTCTGCATCCCTGGGACCTTGGTTACAAGTGAGAGAGTCTTCTCCACTGAGGTGACATTTTCTTACAGAAGAACCTCAAGATAACAGGGTGATCTTGAACTGACTTGATGGTGCACTTTGTTTAATGTTTACATTTATGTTACCTGTTTATATATTCAATTCAATTTTATTTATAAAGCGCATTTTATGCACAAGGCAAACTCATGTGCTACACAGTGGTTAAAACAAAAATAATACAGTGCAACAATAATGCAAACAACAAAGAAGTGCAGAGCCTCTTTTTTTCTTCTTTTTTGATTTAGGACAAAACAAATCAAAACAGTATCACATACACATATTCCTACATACACACTCAGAGACACACATGGGCACACACACACACATACACAATTTAATCAAATGCAGTTGTGAAGAGAAAAGTTTTTAACTTGTTTTTGAATGTGGTCACTGATGTTGCCACATCCACAGACTTTCAAAATAAAAACTTGGATTTATAAAAATGAAGACCATATGAAAATTAAGACACAAATATTTGAATTATAATAAGAATGCATATTTCCAGTAAAAACAAACTAAAACTCAACGTGATAAATTTTGGTGAAATTAATAATAATAAAACTAAAAAAAAAAACTAAATGATTAGTTTTCTTTTCCTATCTGTTACAGATGCAGTTGTCATTTTCCCATCAAGCACCTACATACTTAAAAAAAAACAAATACACTTTCACCCATGTGTACTGTATGTTCGTCTTAAAATGAGGTGGTCTTGTTGTTGGAAGATTGTTATCTAGAAACAGTGGGAGGTGACTGTGAAACTGAACAAAAACCTGGTCTGAACTAGTGGCATAGTATCTTACTTTTATTTTAAGGGGGCATTATCAAGGTCATGAAATGCACGGCAGTAAAGCTGAAAATACATGTCAGATGTTTGGATGAGTTAGGTGGAACAGCGGAACTTCTTTGTAGTGTGTTGCATAACATTACTGTCAGGGATGTCTGTCACATTAATGAGGCTCTGCAGGGAAGCATTCCCTCTCACTACCTGGTAAATCCACAGCATAGCTGGAAAAATGAAGCTATACAGGAAGTGTTATTTTACCAACACTTTTAAATATGAGTTTAAATTTTGGGGATTTTAAACCCTTTGCTTTCTCAGAGCAGAGGAGGATAACTGCAGTGTTACAGTGCCTTACAAAAGTATTCATATTTGAACTTTTACACATTTTGTCCCATTACAACCACAAATTTAAATATATTTTATTGGGATTTTATGTGAGACACCAACACAAAGTAGTGCACAATTGTGAAGTGGAAGGAAAATGATACATGGTGTTCAAGATTTTTTACAAATTATAATGTGAGTAATCTGCAATAATCAGCTCCCCTGAGGCAACACTGTTGAACCACCTTTCACTGCAATTACAGCTACAAGTCTTTTGGGGTATGATCTCTATCAGCTTGCATATCTACACACTGCAATGTTTGCCCATTCTTCTCTGCAAAATAGCTCCAGCTCAGTCAGATTGGACAGAGAGCATCTGTGAACAGTAAATTTCAAGACCTGCCACAGACTGTCAATAGGATTTAGGTCTTGACTTTGACTGGGCCATTCTAACACATGGATAAGTTTAGATCTAAATCAGTCCATTGTAGCTCTGGCTGTATGTTTAGGGTCGTTGTCCTGCTTCCGTCCCAGTCTCAAGTCTTTTGCTGCCTCTAGGTTTTCCTCCAGGACTGTCCTGTATTTAGCTCCATCCATCTTCCCATCAACTCTGACCAGCTTCCCTGTCCCTGCTGAAGAAAAGCATCCCCACAGCATGATGCTGCCACCCCCATGTTTCACAGTGGGGATGGTGTGTTCAGGTTGATGTGCAGTGTTAGGTTTCCACCACACAGAGCATTTTGCATGTAGGCCAGAAAGTTCAATTTTAGTGTTTGATTTGTAAAAAATCTTGAACACCATGTATCATTTTCCTTCCACTTCACAATTATGTGCTACTTTGTCACTTTACCAATAAAATACATTTAATTTGTGGTGGTAACATGACAAAATGTGGAAAAGTTCAAGGTTTAT